>OZ024906.1:57406738-57539238 GCA_964017125.1 Flabesymbios commensalis
CATAACACACAGGAGGAAAGATTATAGAGGTAACATAATTATACAGCTATGTACGTCTATATATCTATCTCTACCATAACCCACAGCAGGCAAGATTACAGAGGTAAAATAGTATAATATGGTATATATCACACATCTATCGCTACCATGACCCACGGAATGCAAGATCATACAGGTAAAATATAAAGTCTTACTATAACACATCTACCACTAAAACCACCCACAGGAGGCAAGATCATACATGAAAAATAAAAGGTCATACTACCATACATTTGTCTCCAACATCACACATGGGAGGGTATGTTTTACAGTTAAAATAGTAAGATACACAACCATGCATCTGTCTCCATCATCACCCGCCGTATAAGTACTAATTTAATTTATCCTGCGACACCTTTATCTCTTACAACACTCACAGAAAGCAAGTTGACACAGGTTACCTATTAAATCATACTGCTAATCTCCTATATTGCCAATGTACATTTTATCTCTATCTGGTCTATCATCGACGAGGAAAGATTACTTATCTAAGGTTGTAGGTATCTCGATCTCTTCCATAACCCACAAGAGTCGAACTTATAAAAGGAAGATTAAAATCCTATTGTTATATCAACTCACCAGAGATGAGATTATACAGAATACAATTGAGCTGTTCATATTTTATTTTATAGCTCCAAACTTCCCAGAGGTTAGGAGAATTAAAATAAAGCATCCTATCACAATATATCTATTTTAATACTCAGGGGCCGTATTCTCGTACAAGTTACGATATATTGTAGGCTTCTGATTGGTCGAGATGGCCATCTCGACCAATCAGAAGCCTACGATATATCGTAACTTGTACGAGAATACGGGCCCAGTAAATCACTAGGTGTCTTCTGAAAGATGCAGATGTTTGAGCCACACCCCAGTTTATGTATGAACCTCCATAATTATGTACGTGGTGCATTAAGTCAATGTCGGTGGATGACAGTGGTTAGCACTAGACCGATAATAGGGCAACACCTCGTCTTTGCTTGGAATGCAGCCCCTAATAACGAAACCTGATGAGGGGTGGAATATTTAACTGTGAATGTGCTAAACCGTTTGACTTGTTCCCGCTAATGACTTATTACTGACTCTTGGGCAACATTGATACAGAAATGTTTCAACGTTTGTTATCTTGGTTTTGTGGAAAATTTTGACTAAAATCGATACCCGGTACCTCGTTTTCACCCAATTTGTGGCAAATGTAAGCTAAGCCTATTTCTATTTTTGTCTGATGCTCCAGTGAACACTCATGTAAATGTGCTACTGGAAGTGTTGACATGTTTTATTGTAACAGCCATTTGTAGTCTTGTGGCATGGCGCAAGTAGCAAATGGAGGTTTATATCCCTGAAAAGTGCAGCTTGTTTCTACACCACATAACGAGGCAGGTCTCATTAAGACAAGCAGTAACACAAACAATTACATATTACCCACAGGCGGTGGAAGTCGTCTATATGACTTATCTGGGGTGGGCCTGCTGCTTCACGATTTTGTAGTCGGTTGGTTCCCTAATGATGCATTATAAGCCTAGCCGATTTGCGAGATATTCGAAGCAAATAAAATCCCCCACTATGGTCGATGTTTGATTTGATTGTTGGGAAAGTCTGGTCAATATATATATATATATATATATATATATATATATATATCGAGATCAGCGACAAAATGACGATCCTTGTTTTGACATATAATTCTTTTTAAGCTGCTATATGGGACGATACTCAGCAAATTAGGGAATAAGCAGTCTGGTATAATGGTGCAGTTTGCTTCACAATTGGTAACAAATGACACACAATATTGTTGGTGTAGTAGTTTTTGTCATGGACAACAGTACCTTGGCATATGTAAGGCTACAAAAATGTTCCCCATTTTTTTATGGAGCAAATAATTCTCTGTAAGTCGATTTTGATAATTGATTTTAAATGAAGTAGTGTAGTCTGCCGAACGTATTTGCACCATTTAAAAATTCTACCTCCAGAATGACCTCTCTGGGCCAATCTTTCCTCTATATTTTCTTTCATAAAAATAATTTATTATTCAGATCACTTTGTACCAGGCTGCGTTCAGTGTAAAAGGTGATGCGAAACAATAGATGATGGTGATATGCAGATTTTATATTTGCATGTAGTATGTAAATTAACCCTTTGCCTGCTAATCACGACAATAGTCGTTTTTAGTCCATTTTATAAGCCGATTAATTCACTGTTATTGGGAATGAAATGACTGTTTAAACATCAATATTTGCAAATGTTTGGTGTCAAATTAAACATATATGAGTAATTTTCAACCACTTGAAGTTGTGGATCGCGGTAGCGAGACACAACTTCATGTGGTTGAAAATTTAAATAAATTAACTCGGCAAGAGAAAAATATTGAGACACCAGTATTAAGCATTGTATTGTATTGACAGAAGCAGAGATCTCGTCACGAGGAGTTGAAGGAGAGAGCCCGCCTGCTGCTGGAGCAGGCGCGACGAGAGGCCTCCGTGAAGACCATGCCCATGCTAGAGAGAGCTGATAGCCTGAGCAAACAGTCAGAAACATCTCCACTGTCTGCTAACTCCAGAACCTCTCCCACAGAGGTAAGGATGTCTATAGCGTACCGTGTCTCAGCCTGACATACGTTAATAAATAGACCTGTGTTCACCCTGTGCTGGTTTAAAGCCGGGACACTGTCTGAGACAGTGTCCCGGCTTTAAACCAGCACAGGTCCACAATGTCTGTTAGATAGGAAAGTTAGGACCGCATTTTTTGATGGCCAGTTATTATAATGCGAAATAGCTTCATGTTTTGTAACTCTATAAGGAGACCACGGTCAGTTTTATGGTATTACAGTTCTTAACTAGATAGATATGTCTTGATTGTAAGACAAAATTTCAACACAATCTTGTGTAATCTTGTGACCAATGCCAGGTAAATACTCCAAAATAAATTGAATAAAATTCTGCAATGGGACTTACATTTCATATGATGATCAGATGTTTTTTACATCCATACATGGTGGTATTTTCAGGAGGAGGAGCGTCAGAAGAGGTTACGAGAGAGGGCGAGGAGACTGATAGCTGAAGCTAGGGCCGGCCTAGGAAAGACAGAGGTGATAGGCCCACCAGGTACACTCAAGATAGGTACAGATGGCGACAACGTGGACCAGGACGGTAAGCTGGTGTGATAGCTAATACAGTCACCAGGTGGGGCTGGTACAATAACTCAGTCACTATGTGGGGCTAGTAAAGTAGCTCAAATCACCAGGTGGCGCTAGAGCGATGATATCCCAGCAAACACGAGATGTTAAACCAATGTTGTTGTCTGCTCTCATCGGCCCAGCGTTTTACCAAGCACTGGTTCAATGCATTGTGTTTAACCAGCGTGACGTTTAACTAATGCTGGCTTGATGTTAGCCCTTCGTCTACGATGCTTGCCCAACATCAAGCCAGCGTTGGTAAAACCGTACTTTAAAACTAAACATCTTGTGTTATCTGAGATGGACCTTTACTCCATACCAGACAGTTTTGATGACTTAATTGGAACACGTGTGTAGAGTTCAACTGTATTAGTAATGCTAAGCAATCCATGGATCTTTTTATTTATACAATCCTTTTTTGACCAATCGTGTGCTTCAATACATTTCTATGGAATCTTTTTAGACAACTGAACATATCGTCGCCTCAGAGCTAAAGGATCCTATCTGACACTCGTTAGAGTGGCAGATAGGATCCTTTAGCTCCGAGGCGACGATATGATATCATTGTCAAGTTTACATTACCTTGGTTACCAGGTGTGAACATGATGGTGAGATTACAATGTGTACGATTCAACGCATGTATGTAAATGTCCCCACTTGTAAATTTCAGGAAAAAGACGTCGACATTTAAAACATAGAAAAGGTATTATTGTATTATATGCATTGGTGATGTGATTTTTGACAAGAGTAGCACAGACATAATTATAACCATGATAACAGTGGTGGAAGTATTATATTTTTTAGATATTATGGAAAGGTAGCCGTTTTTTGTTTTAAATGGATAATATTATAACATTTACAACAAGATGTCATGACTATTGTCTTAGTTAACAATAGTGACACAACAAAATATAAAAGTACCTCTAATTTATCAAGCTATAATTAGGTTACCGTCTTCAAGCCTCAACCCACATATGCACTACCAGATATAATCTGAATAATAATCATAGCAGCTGTTTGAATTTTTTGGGATCTAGCTGTTCATCACGGTTAACATGAGCAACAATTGTTAAGTACTCTGCTCTGCAGAGTTAAAAGGCAGTTTCTGCTTACACTGCCTTTTGGCTTTGCACGCGGTACTGGTGCATTTAGTTTGTTGAGCTATCATTCACTAGGTGTTAAGGTATACATCATCGGCGTGTCGCTGCACATTGCTGGCGTGACGTCTTAATTTGTGGTTTACTTAGGTGGAGGTCCAGCAAAGTTCCAGTTTTATCAGTTCCACAAGAAAAACGAACCAACAGATGACGATGAAGGTTCTATCTCCCTCCTATATATACAATACATTATCTGCTCCATACGTCCATAGATATTGTAGAAAATGACCCTGCTCGCTCGCTCCCCAAGTCAACACTGCTCGCCCGAATTTTTTTATCCCATTGTAGACTATATTTATGCTTACCACTGAAGTTAAATAATAGTAAATGTATCCGAAATATATGTTAGAACTTTGTTCCATGAAAGATTATACATGTATCTTGAGCTTGCCTGGCAATTTTTGTACCGCTTCTAGCAGTCTCACTTTGTTTAGGTGACAGAATATATTCGGTAAAAAGACTCCCTATTTCAACTAATATTATAACCTGTCCTCGCCTCTCTAACCTTGACTATATTATAACGAAACATTATATATTATATATTACATTGAATGGTATTGGTGCATGTTTTCTTATCACCTAACTACGATATATTTGGTATAAGTTTTGTTGGCTTGTATAAGGTACGACGTGAATTGTTTTAATAATTGTATGCAATGCATATTGTGCAATTTTGTTGCCATGTTTAATTGGTTTAGGTGCGCTTCAAATTATTATTCATATTTTTATCATTTTTATTTAGAAATCTCAATCATTTTGCTAATCATATTATATTAGTTTTATATATAATCTGATTGCTTATTAGTCACATTGGATTTGTTTTATAAAGCAACAATGGCATTGAGAAACAATGATATTTTATGTTTCTTGGACTATGTGATGGATGTTTTGATTTGCATCTAATGTTGGACCAGTGTCGTAAACGATGGTCCAACATTAGACGAGCACAGAGTGTGGTGTATGTGCTGGTTAGATAGACGACAATACCTGACATTTGTGAGTACAGGTGATGAAGTTATCCCAGCTAACACGAGGTGTTGACCCAATGTTGGATTATTGATGGGCCAGCGCCCCAGACGGTGGCCCAGCATTAGAACGACAGCGGGTCAACGTCTCCTGTTTGCTGGGACATATCCAGCAGGTAATTATTGGCCTTGGACAAATGCCAAATTGTCAACCGTTATCAATGTAAAATTATTTATTTTGTGATTAATTTGATATCGTTGCACAATTTACAGCATCAGTTTATTTGCAACACCTCTATTTTCAAAAAGAGACACGTGAATTTTAAATCTAATTAGTGGCCATGAAGTAGCATCCCGTCATTGGCAGGGGTAGTTCCCTATACTGTGAGAACGAATACAACTGAAGTCTCTACAGGATGTGAAGTAGGATATAATTTTGCTGCAAACGGATATTTCTATGACCCCGCCTGACAAAGGTTGCCGTTTTCATCATGGCTATCCTCGGGCATATACGAGCTGGAACATTCGGAACGCGAAGCAGGGAGAAAATAACTCTGCTTCTAAACTGAGCTCTGTCTGATAAACGTGCCTGTGCCGATCAGCGGGCATTGAACCAGCCACACTGGCGTGACGTCATCTTTCAGGTCACAACCCAGCAAACACGAGACGTTTACCCAATGCTGGTTTAATGTTGTGCCGACGTCGTAGACGGTGGCCCAACATTGGGTAAACGTCACGTGTTTGCTGGGAAGAATGGGATCTGTAATGATTGTAATGTAAAAACCAACCTTAGTCGTCAGAATCTGACGTCCATTGACGTCAGATTCTGACAACTAAAGTCGATACCCGCACTGTAGGTGTAAACTATTTATTGCCGTAGATCCATAACATAGGTATTCAAATGAAGCGGGAAAACCTAACTAAGACATTTATGATGATTTCAAATTAAAAAAAACCTTTGTTTGCTCTACATAAAAATATTTCAGCGCAAATACATTACGTTTCACTTTGTATGTTGTTTAATGTTAACATTCATACAACCCGGAATAGAGTCAGCGTATATGTGGTGCTTTGTGCCAGACCGTAGTTTGTCGGACGCTTGAAGATTCAGCCTCGGATGCCGATATGATTTAATGTGTTTAAAACATAATGTGTTTGAAACTTAATGACTCCATTGTGAGTTTAAACCCTTTCCGTATGTACATATTCCACAGAGGATTGCTATTATAATACTATTATAATAGTAGTACTATTATAATAGTACTACTAAAAGTAATAACAACTGGACATTTGGGTCTCATTCACTGGCTGCCTACTAACTTGATATCATTTCACACGTTTTCTCCAGCGATTTGTTTTAATATGACCTGATATCTTGATCTTTTTGCTCGTGTCGTCTGCAGATCTGTGTAATACTCCGCCGTGTAACATCTTGCTATTATGTTGTTTTTGCCAGGTCAAGACAGTTCTAAAGTAGATATGAAGCTGAAGAAGCTTGTATTGACCAGACCAGCCCTGGCCACAGTACTGACGGCCAGTGGTCAGTCTCCAGAATCACCCACACAGGTCAGTCACCTAGCACATCAACACTTTCAGGGCGGACGATGCTTTCTCATGCATTCGACAGGCTTTTTAACTACAAAAATGACTGAAATTTAACAAACCTGCCGATAAATATCTGACATATGGCACCAATTCCATATATTATTAATAGATCTAGTTTTTAAAAAGAAACATATTTTTAATTTATGACGCATTTGCCACCTTCCTTCTTCTAATGACAAAAAATATTTTAATTTATGAAAAATATCACGAGCTATTTCGATCAATTTCATCAGTATTTTACTTGGTTTGAAACCTTAAAACTATAGGCATCATAATTATACGGACCAGTCACCTGGCAGGACAGGCGTTAATGCCATGTTCATGTTGTAATGTTGTGTTTGTATTTTGTCACTCTCCGTACAGAACATGTCCCCCAAGAAGCTGATCAGACCTGACAACGCGCTCAATGATTTCAGTGACGATCTCAGTCCCTCAAGTGGTGTGTATGCTCATAACTAGAGGCTACCTAGCAAACACCACACATGGAGCCGATGTCGGCTTAATGGCCAACGTCGCAGACGGTGGTCTAACATTAAGCCGACATCGGATCCATGCGTGGTGTTTCTGGGTCGATTGTAGGCCTATTAGATTTATGATACAGGGGAAAGTATTGTATGTTTATTGTCATGGGAATATTTATTCGTTGATTTATTTGATTGTTTTCTGAATATTTTCGTTTTGTAATATTCTGGTAACCAATAAAATAAAATAATGTGTTATAAAAAATATCTATTATAATTTCACCAGACACAACTGTAAATTGATTAATCTATCTGCAATTTTGGCCACATTTTGGGTGCAAAATTAATTATTACAGATGATAATTTATATGAAATGGTGAATGAATTACCAGATTGAATGATTTGATTTGAACAGATGCTAACGGCCGTGTAAGTAGTCCTCGAGACGCGGCGCCGGCAGCTGTGAACGGTAAATCAGACGAGGTATGTGTACACCAGCCCCACCTAGTGAGCGTGTGTGACACATCTGCTGCACCACCTGGTGAAAGAGGCGTCATTTTATCACAGGCGCTTCTACTCACTTCTGTTTTTTGCCTGTTTTTAATCAGTGTGATGTATGTTATGAATTGTGTATCTAAGTCAAACCATTTCACGGAATATGAAATTGAGTAGGCCTACGTTTCTCTAACCAATAATATACAAAATATTGTCAGCTCATGCTAAATCTGTGTACAATTTGTTTTTATAATATTTTTTAATTTTATTTGCGCAAAATATTGTGACTACAAATAAATATCTGACTTTGATTCATTAGAATCGCCTGCAACAGACCTTTTAAAAATATTATTTTTAAAATTATCAAATATTTTGAAATAAATGTATGTGTCAAATAATATTCTGTTTCAAGTGATCAAGTTCAAAATAACAGAAGTTAAATACAGCATAGTATTTTTATTGTATTATATATGTGTGATTTGTGGCTTTTTTACAGCACTTACAGGATACTAGTCAGTATGTGAAGAGTGAGTTAAACGCTGTAGAGAGGGAACAGAAGCAGATAGATGAGCGAGCGGGGCAGGTCGAATGGGAACTCAGACACATCATGGACAAAGGTTACCAACAATGATTATACCTAAATCAATTCATCCTTTACATGATACGTGTATTATTTAACTCAATTCAGGGCTGTGTGCAAAAAATTCCTATATGGATTATACATTTATTTAGCATGAATAATGGAAATTGTAAATATCCCATTAGTTTTTATTAGTTTTGTCTCACTTTTAACAATCTTTACATATTAGGAAGTAAAGAAGAAGAAGAGCGATTCTTACAGGAGTGGTTCTTGCTAGTGAACAAAAAGAACGCCTTGATACGGCGACAGATGCAGCTCAATATACTGTAAGTACATATAATAAACAGGCTTGCTGAACACTTGTAAGATTAACTTGTTGGAGGAGTCAATATGAACTTTTAAAGCTGCAACATGGTTTTAGTGTTTGCAAAGATGCTGACCCAATATTGTTTTAATGTTGGTTCACCATCTACGACAGTGGCCCAACGTGTTGTCAACAATGGTTAAAGGTTTCGTGGGTGTCTACATGTTTTTTTTACACATGAAATAAAGGTTGTTTAAGGTGACATGTGTGTTTTATCTGCTAATATGTGAAATCGTTTGAAAATCAAGTTGTGTGTCACTCTAGTTATGCAAGAGCTGCACGTTATTTTGTGGCAGCATTGGGCAGACAATTGTACAACATTAAAGCGGGATGGCTTGTGTTAGTGATGTCTATTTAGAATAGTGTGTCTTCGGCATGTGTGACGTGAGCTTGAGATGTCACACAGCTGTACTTTATTCTGACGCTTTACAGCCGGTCAAGCAATGCAATCTACGACCTAATTAATATCCAGCAAACGTTATCCTTAATATGTTGTATTAATGGTGGTCACGGTCTACGAGGCTGGTCCAACATTAAACACTGGCTCAGCGTTTCCTGTTCACTAAGTGATGCACTTATCAGTGAGGCTCATTTAGCGAAATTAAAAAATTAGTTGATGTCATGGGGCTGACGTATGACAGACTAGTGCTCCAGTAGACACAAAACACGTGTATAACATTTGTACAATGTTGGACCAACGTTGGTCCAACATTGTACAAATGTCATACAAATGTTTTGTGTCTACTGGGTTATAGTGCTGGCATGTGAACAATCCCACAACACAAGACCGGACAGCCCATCATGCTCAGCCGGGACTCATCTTCCCAGCAGAGACACAAAACGTTAACCCAGTGTTGTTTCAACCCTTTGCCTGCTAATCACGACAATAGTCATTTTAATTCATTTTATTAGCCGCTTAATTCCATGTTATTGGGAATGAAGTGACTGTTTATACATCAAAATTTGTAAATCTATGGTCTCAAATTTACCAAATATGGGTAATTTTCAACCACTTGAGGTTGTAGGTCGCGGTAGCGAGACACAAACTCAAGTAATTGAAAATTTACATAAATTAACTTAGCAGGGTATGGGTTAATGCTGGGTCAGCGTTGTAGATGATGGCCAACATTGGATTACCATCTCGTGTCTATTTGGTGGACAGGTCCTATGATTGACATATCAGATCAGTGTACAATCATCATCCTTGATCGCGGGGGGGTGGGGGTGGGTATGATGGTTACCGCTACCGCCTGTCATGTCAGAATTCCGGATTTGTTGCTCTTTCAAAGTATTCAGCTTATAAAGAAACATTGTACCGTACCATGCTATGTCTCAAACCGCAGGGTTCAAAATTCGAAATGGATGGCAGTTCTATCTAGCCATTTTCAGGAGGTTATCTTGGGCACACTGAGCCTGTTTGTGCCTCAAGCCACATTCATTCATACATTATTCAATGATTAAATCTTGACTCACATAAGTAAACCAAGTTTTGCAACTCTTCACTCATTGGGAAAATTGCGCTTGTAGATGGATTTAAACTTGGGTCTTCACCATGCCACTGTAGTACACTTTTCTTTAAACTAATCACTTCAACGCGGCGCTGAACATCACATTTGTCGCTTTCTACAATCTGAAAGCAGTTGGGCGTCCCCCATTATGAGAAAACGGTGCAAATTATCCGGACGAAATGGCGCGAGTCAAGAGATTATGCAATATCAAAGCGGCCAGGTTGCGTTATCTGGCTGCCGACTACGTCACTGTCAGCACGTGTTACGTACGGTGTGTGAACCGTAAGCAGGCCGCACGCGACGCACGTCATAACATTAGTAATCAGAAAATGGTAAGGTCAAATATTCTGACCCTGACAACGCCGAATTATTTTTCCATAAACCCATTTAAAATCATCATAAATATCTTACTTAGCTTTTTCCGATTCATTTGAATACCTGTGTTATGGGTCTGCGGCCATTGTAAATATTTTTACTCTTACAGTGTGGGGATAGACATGAGACGTCAGAATCTGACGTCTAAAGTCGATCCCCGCGCTATAAGGGGTCGGTTTCTAAAAACGTTATGATGGTACACAATTTATTATAACGCCATGAAAATTCCATTCTACATTTTGTGTCAAAATTAGTAATATTTGTTTAATTTGAGACCAACCACACAAGGAATTTAATAGTACACCCAATTTGATAAAACCTGAAAAGACCTGGGGGAGAGGGGCGTCGCTTAAAATCGCTTCAATGGAGGGGACTTACAGCACTTTTTCATGAATCTTAACTCGTAAAAAGTAAGAAATTAATTGTGTGGAAAGGCCTGGGTTCCGACGTACAGGTTTGTCAACTTTCTTTGCTTGCTGGGATACAAAATGTCAGAAAAAAAGTTATTTTATTTGATATAAACCTTTCGTCTCATGTATGTAAACCAGCAAAATATTATACCGACGCATCCCTAATCCCACTATTGCACTTATTTACACTTATATTCTCCCGGGTGTGATGTGCTATTCTGCGTTACCTCAGTTGTTAAGCGGTCCGACATCATACATTAAAATCATCCACTCTGCCGACTGTGGAAAAGTGTTTCGTTACAGTGTTTTAAATAATTTATTGTTCAACAGTTTGCGAATGTGCTTCACCGTCTGAAGCACCAATACCAACTTTACCAGCCAACTTTACCCGGATAGTCCATTGAAATGGTAGGATATTGTCAAGTATTTGAAAAAACAATTATTGTTGTCCTTTATATATTTGAAAGCTTTTGATTATTTTACTGAGTCCTATATAGGCAAATTCAATGCAGTCCTCCTCCAGTATTGAATAAAGTTAACTCATTTCTGTGGAAAATTCTTGATAAAATAATTTTGCAGATGCTCAGCTGGGTCCACGGGGCCTTGATCAGGAACCCCAGGAAACGCAAATTGATCCAGCGTTGGCCCATCGTCTCAGACGATGGTCCAGCACTGGCCGGGCACCTTTAATTCCGCGGCGCCTGTACAGTCTGCGGGGAAGCTGTTTGCGGTGCCACATCTTTGCTTGATTAAATGTCCACACCTCGCCTGTGTAGATCGGCTTAGTAGAGACACAAGCTTGATTAATGGCCGGCTAACACTACCACTAGCCAGCCAGACTGTTAGCAGGCCGACCCGATGCCGGCTCAATGCTGGGCCAACGCCCCCAGCGTTGGCCCAGCATTGAAACTGCATCGGGTCGGCGTCTGCCGTTAAGGCGGGCAGTATCGGAGATCTCACTTCACAATTTCCTGTCCACGTACTTTCAATTACTGGTCTGCCAGCGACACCAAAGGCTACGTGGTCTCCACACAAGCCACCAGAAGTTTGAGAGTTTTCATTCCATTAGTTGAACTAAATCCCTGGTGCTTTTTCTTGGGAACGTTTTTTCCATTCAAGTATTTACCTTGTAAGCACGACTATTTTCGTTATTTGATCTCTTTTATTAGCAGGGTAAATCACACTGTTCCGAGTTTTTGGGAATAAAATGAGTGTTTAAACATCAAAATTTGCAAATATTTGATCTCAAGTTAAGCAAATAATTACGAACAATTTTCACCTTACAGTAGATACAAATTCTATAGTCTAGCGCTTGAAGGGTTAAGCTTCATCGAAATTCAATGGTATGTGAGGTGTGTGAATGCTGTCTTGCACAGATGACAGCCAGCTTCTGTGTTATAATAGAAAAGACACATTTTAAAACTTTTTTTTAAAGTAAATTTAAATGTGATCATATGCGTTCCTTGGTTATCACTAGTGTATTTCTGATTTTTACGTAGCCCACATTAAGTATTGAGAAATCATCTTTTACTTCGAAACAGCTTGGATATCTTTATTTTATTTTTGCGTCTTTGTTCTAACGTATTCACTACAGCACAGCGATGGAGAGAACAGATGTCAAGAGAAGTGATTGTTCAATTTTAAAATACACTTTTTTTGAGCAGCCACTACTGTTGGTTGCCATGTGATTCAAATCCACAATCCCAGAAAACACACAAAAAAATTGTATACTATTTGTACAACGACGGCCCAACGTCTTCGACGTTGGTCCAACATTGTACAAATGTTATACAAATGTTTTGTGTTTACTGGGATGGCTCTGTCAGGACTTCACCGACTTCACTCACATCACCTCCTGGCGCCCCTGCAGCGAAACGCAAAGTGTACCATCCATGGGTTTTTAGGAACCAATGTGGCTGCTGTAAGTCCGCAAAACATTAGTGATGTTAACAACAATTAGGATTGATCATTAGGTACTACTTTATGTATGTTTTGGGCTGCTCTTGTTTGGAAAATGATAGCACACTTATCGTGGCCTTTGATATAAAAAATAAGATTAGTATAATAATCATTTCAGTGCAATTTTCCACATTTCAGTGTAGTTTTACTGTTGTTTACCCCCCCACCCTCCATTGAGTTTTGTCCTGTGATGTCCGGACCCGGACTATATAGGATAATTAGACACATACTAGATCAAACAAAGATATCCAAAGCAATTCGAATCATATAATTAATTTGCTCGACTATAATTGCAATGAGTAGAAGAAGGGAAGACGTTTGGTTCCATCATGGAGATAGTCTATCTCCATGGTTCCATTTAGCAGAAAGTGTCCCACATTGTCCTTGTCAGATTGTATAGCTTCATTGTTGCACATTTATATGTGATGGTTCTCCTCCGAGATGCTCTCTCTCTTGCTCTGTCCGTCGGCTCACGGGTTTGTGTGTGGATCCAGTATAGCTTGGGGGGATCACGCCTTTCCCAGCCAGCGCGAGACGTCGACCCAATGCTGGGTTAATGTTGGGCCGCCGTCTACGACGGCGGCCCAACATTACCCCAGCATCGGGTCGCCGTCTCACGTTGCCGGATTCGATCCGACTGCCATACCTGTGAAACCTCATTGTCATTCACTTTGTCGCTGTCTCTGCTCTCTCAATGACGATTTCAAAGACAAGCAACCCAGCTTAATAAGCGATGGATGGACTCCGGCCAATGTTGACGCTCTGGCCGCTCCTGTCTCCTAATTGAATTGGATGGAATCCCCTTGGCGGCCAATTCATTAACATTTTCACACCCTCCTTCTCAACGCCAACCTGTTGCACTCGGGGATAGCATTCTGTGGTTATGCTGATGCGGTTTGTATGAGGTGCGCGTATTGTTAAAATAATGGGTATGTCATGTATTGAATTTGTTTCATAGTCGCTTTATTACACGAGAAGAAGTTGTTGGGATATAAATGCAAATATAAATGTGAGCTCTTCAGCCTCTAGCTCTATAAGGGTGCAGGACTGAGGCGGGGGGTGGGGGGGGACGGGTGGGAAGAGAGGAGAGATTGGATGTAGGCAGAAGGCAAGCTGCAGGTAGGTCAGCCCTGTTATTAGCCCATCAGCCCGCGAGAATACGCCGGATCATCGGCGGCCCTGCGTACTGTGACGTCGGCCCGGCTCTGCCGCGGCGTATTTTGTTATCGGGAGCGGCACGTGTTGTGGTCAGCTGCCTTTCCGGACGTAGTGTAACCAATATTATTAGTTTTCATTGATCACGACGAAAGGGGGAATCCCGCTCAACTCAATGCTGGTTTAATGTTGGCCCAGCGTCTGCGACGCTGGTCCAACATTAAACCAGCATCGGGTTGGCGTGTGTTGTTTGATGACAAAGCCAAGGATGCGCATGATTGTCATGTCCTGCTGGGCTGCTGAAGACGGGGGGGGGGGGGGTGCCCAGGTGAGACCTGCTCACATGACGTGCTGCAGGGGTGCATGTAGTCAACGACTGGGAGAAGAGGATGCCCGGATTTAGAATATGGTTTCATTTTGCGCACCCCCCGTCATGATTATTATTAGTAAAAAATAATTTTGATCACAAATCCTACTTTACTGGTTCAGTCTATTTGATGGAATATCCACCAGTGAATAATGCACATAGATGTCTTGGTAGATTAAAAAAGAGTATACTGTTGCACCCATTTTTAGCTCCCGCCGTCACCGTAGGTGAGCGAAGGGAGCTATGGATTCTACCTCCGTTTTTTTTGGCCTCTTCTTTTGCCTATAACTTTGTGAGAAAATAAGCTAGGATAACAATTTTTGGTATGTGGGTTACTTCCAGGTGGCTATTGGACGGGTTAAAATATTTTTAATCTGAATTCAATACGCAAGGTTGCAGAGGAGAAAATGATGATGTGACGGCGTTGGGCCGTTGGGCCGTTGGGCCGTTGGGCCGTTGGGCCGTTGGGCCGTCCGTAAACAATTCGTTTCCGGAGCATATCTCTGAAAGTACTTGTCCGATTGTCTTCAAATTTTACACACAACACCCCTAGGGGGTCTAGTTGTGCCTTTTGGGGTATTTGAACTTTGACCTACTTCTGGTTCAGAACTATGACCTATTTAGACGTTTTGACGCGCACTTCGTTTCCGGAGCAGATCTCGAAAAGTACTGGGCCGATGACAGTCATATTGCACATACATGTTCTCTAAGGTCCCTAGTTGTGCCTTTTCAGGTTTTTGGACCTTGACCTTGAAGTTGACCCAGCACTTTGACCTAATTTATAACATCGGTAAATCCGACTGAAAGATTTTGCGGAATATCATGAAAACCGCTCAAGATAGCTACACCATTACTATAAAACAAATTGTGAGGTTTCAGGAGAGGATGCATCTTGAAAAATTTCAAGTCGATAAAAATAAAAATGGCCGCCTATCGGCCATTATTCACCTCGACAGGCCTGATATTGCGGAATATCATAAAAACCGCTCAAGATAGCTACACCATTAATATCAAATAAATTGTAAGATTTCAGGAGAGGATGCATCCTGAAAAAATTGAAGTTGATAAAATTCAAAATGGCCGCCTATCAGCCATTATTCACCTCGACAGGCCTGATATTGTGGAATATCATGAAAACCGCTCAAGATATCTACACCATTACTATAAAACAAATTGTAACGCTTCAGGAGAGGATGTATTTTGAAAAAAATCATTTTGTCAAAGTTCAAAATGGCCGCCAATCAGCCATTATTCACTTTCACAGGGTCGTTATTTGGTAAACCGTGCTAGATGGCTAGACCATTACTATAAAACAAAATGTGTGATTTCAGGAGAGGATGCATCTTGGAAAAATTTGACTCGATAAAATTCAAAATGGCCGCTTATCGGCCATTATTCACTTTCACATGGCCGTTATTTGGTCAACCGTGCTAGATGGCTAGACCATTACTGTAAAACGAAATGTGAGATTTCAGATGAGGATGCATCTTGAAAAAAATTGATTTGATCAAATTTAAAATGGCCGCCTTTTCGGCCATTATTCATTTTCACATGGCTGATATTTGGTAAACCGTGCTAGATGGCTAGACCATTACCTGATTACTATAAAACAAAGTGTGAGTTTTCGTGGGAGGAGGCACCCTGAAAATTTTTAACTTACGAATTCAAAATGGCCGACAATCAGCATTATTTACCTCGATAGGCCTGATATCAGGTAAACCGTGCTAGATAGCTAGACCATTACTATAAAACAAAATGTGACGTTTCGAGAGAGGATGCCTTTCAAAAACTTTCGACTCAATCGAATTTAAAATGGCCGCCTATCGCCACTATTTACTTTCACATTGCTGATATTTGGTAAACTGTGTTAGATAGCTGGACTATTACTATAAAACAAAATGTGAGATTACAAGAGAGGATGCATCTTGAATAAAAATGACTAGATCAAATTCAAAATGGCTGCCTATCGGCTATTATTCACTTTCACATAGCCGGTTTTTGGTAAACCGTGCTAGATGGCTAGACCATTACTATAGAATGAAATGTGAGATTTCAGCTGAGGATGCATCTTGAAAAATTCTGACTCGTTCAAATTCAAAATGGCCCCCTATCGGCCATTATTTACTTTCACATGCCCAATATTTTGCAAACTGTGTTAGATGTTAGTCCATTACTATAAAAAAAAAATTGAGGTTTCGGGGGAGGATGCACCCTAAGTTTTTAACTAATTTATATCGAATTCAAAATGACCGTAAATCAGCTATTAGTTAACTCGATTGGCCTGATATCGGGTAAACCATGCCAGATAGGTAGACCATTACTGGGATACTGATTAGGATCATTAATTTCAATGGAGGTTTGCAATCTCTGACAGACTGTCTAGTTCTTATCTTACTCTTAGACTGGGCTTCTTAGACCTAGTTGTCTTGGGTCTTGATTTTCGACCTAGACTAGGACTACATTAATAACCCTATACAAAATTGCTTAAATCAAATTCTAATTTGGAGCGGGAGCTCCTGGACTTATGTAGTCTTGTTTATTGTCGGTTTTTAAAGCAACAAATTGCTGCATTTTACATCTACTGTGTAAACGTTTTTCAGATTTTTCGTTTTCTTTTTTTGATATTTCCCTCAACTTCAAATTATATCGCAACAGCAAAACAAATTGGACGATGAGATTCTAATTAAATAATTTTGTGCATTCTATCGGAAAATATGTTTTTTTTATGTAAAATAGAAATAACATTTGTTGGCTATCTGTTTCAAGATGTTATGCCTACCGACATCCTGACAGCTTGTTTTCATTTTTATGAACTTTTAGAAAATCATCATTTGACCAACCTTCATGTATCATTGTCTTGTTTACTTGATATTGTGTTTCGCTTTCGTGAGCACAGCAAGTAAGTAAAAATATAAATTTTGTAGTCATCTTTATTCAATTGGCATCGGTCTACATATCATTATCATGATTATGGATAGTCAGAAGAAGCTGTCTTCTATACAGAGAGAAAATACGGGTTTTTTTTATTTCTGAAATATCACAATTTTTTAATCGCTATTAAATCGCTTTTTAAACTGCATGTAGAAGGCAGAATTGAGCGTGTCTCTGTACTGGACCTATGCGGTCTAACCCTTACAACGCTAAAATATTTTTGTATAAACAATGAAGACTCAAAGGTTTTTTTTAATTAAAATCATCATAAATGTCTTAGTTAGCTCTTTTCGTTTCATTTGAATAACTGTGGCGTGGGTCTACGGCCATTATACATTTCAAATACTTTCAGTGCGGAAACCGACTTTAAAGGTCAGAATCTGACGTCTAGACGTCAAATTCTGACGCCTAATGTCGGTCCCCGCACTGAATGGGTTAACGCTGGGCTAATGACGTAGATGATGCATGCCCATATGGGATGTGCTCGATAAAAAAAGTTAAAATCTGAAATCACAAAATTATTTTCGAGGAAGTCGTAGGGGTCATCTCAACCTCTGATGGAGGTCCGCCGTCACAAGTAGGTCATCTGCCGCGACACCCGTGTGCAATTAGCCCGCCGGCCGGGTCATCCCGTACCCCCCCCCCCCCCCCGGGACTGTTATTCCCGGAGGCGGGGCGGCGGGATGAGTCCCTCCTTCCTGGTCCCGCCTCCCAGCACTTTTACCCGATATCCCTGCAATCGCCGAAGCCCAGTGCTGGTTCTGTCCCAACATTAAAGAAAATCACACCAGACCCTACGTCTGTTTAATGTTGATCCAGCGTCTACGACGCTGGCCCAACATTAAACAGACATAGGGTGAAAGTGGGATATTTTTGTTGAGTGGGTACGGCACGCTTTGATGAGGGGGGATGCTTCGTCACAGCATCCGTCCAGCCTCTGTATCCATCTTCCCTCATGACTAGCACCCCCCCCCCCACCTCGTCTTCCCACATTTCCAGGATTTCCTGGTGAGGTGACAGTTATTCCCACAGGTGTTGTTAGCTGGCGGGATGGGAGGTGATTGTCACGTGAATAGGGAGACCAGGGATTTATGTGGACGTCACACAGGGATCTGGACCGCCACCTGATCCACCTATGGCCCCCATAATCAACAACAGACACTGGCTCTATGCCCCTAGTCAAAAGACAGTATCTGATCACTTTACAAGTAAGCAAATACTGCATTTTGCCTTTGCAGAGCAGTGTATACAGGACTAATTCTGCCGTGCGAAGTCTTAAGGCAGTAACTGCTTACTTTTCAAGCAATTACAAGCAGTTACTCCATTTGGTTTAGGACAGTAGAATTGTCACGTGAAAAACTGTTCTTCAACCTTCCTCATTCAATCACTCAATGATCAAATGCACACATACACACATAACACGGACTAATGTATAATCAAAGAAAATATAACTAACACCTCCTGATAGTTATATGATTTATTTGGGAATATTTAGCTTCAAACTGTTGAAAATAGGCACATCTAGCATCCATATATTATTAGGTTGTCCATTCATAATGTTAAAGCCACGATACATGTACTTATGTCATACGATTAGCTTAAAGGGTTGAATTCAATAATTAAAATTTTCACCCACTTGAAGTTGTGTCTCGCTACCGCGACCCACAACTTCAAGTAGGTGAAAATTAATCATATTTGTTTAAATTAGAATACAAAATTTGCAAGTCTTGATGTTTTAACACACATTTTGTTCCCAATAACTGCGATTTAATCGGCTAATAAAATGGATTAACCCTTTCAAACCAGAATTTACCATTGTCATCTTTATCCACTACAAGCCGCGAATTGCTGTCGCAATTCTCGACTTGTAGTGGATGAAGATGATTTGATGTGGTTTAAAAATTGCAAATTGCAATGTATTGGTAAACCAGTTTCTTGAAAATTTTCGTTCTAAAACCCTTTGTTGTAGAAAAATTAAGTCTGTTTTCAGGAATGTAAAATGATGCTTTAATGCATCGTGATGGCTTAAAGGGTTAAGAAGACTTTTGTCCTGATTAGCGGTGAAAGGGTTAAATATAAATTTATACGGACGACATACGACCTCTACATACGGATGCGGACGGCATACGTAGATGCAAACACTTAGATCTGTCTCTGGGATAATGTGCACATATTAGCTACGATTGTACTACATTTCACAGATATCTGCTGCTATTCATATATTGTTTATCTCTAAATTTCACAGCACAAATATTTACGGAAATCAAGAAGTCCATGTCAGTATCCGAGGGAAATAGTGCTTCAAAATTCGGGAAGATAATTAATTATCAAAATCTAAACGTCATTAACCGCATGTGTCTCTATGATAGTTGTAGTTATGTAACGGCAATTTTAAATCTAATTCTTTGTGATTTTAATCCAGTGTTTATTTTTGTTAATTATTACTCCTAATGGAAATGGAGAATAACGCCGCTATCAGATTTCTTAATCATAGGCAGATAAAGCTATGAAATTACTTGAAAAAGTAGAATTTGAAATATTACAAATATTGCTAAGATATTTCGGTTTTATGGAGCGTGACAGTTTTTAATTTGGAAACGTATTTCCGAAGTGAATTTGTATTTCCCGTTAGATTCACAGTGTGTCTGGTATACATTTTTGAAGTATGTTTAGATATGAACTAGAAATACCAGAGAAACGATCAAAATATGCTATTTCAATAATGACCAATATCTCAACGCAAACCGTGTAGACTATTACCAGTGAGAGGGCGAGACAAAGTGTCTATTTTGACGACCTTCTAAGTTATAGAGATGATATGACATGTGTAAACTCGAGTAGGAGAGATGTGCACACGCGTAGTAAATCTGCGCGGTAACTTGAGGACGATGAAGGTGAGCAGGGTGAAGAGGTTAGTGGGTTTCATAATCTGCTGCCCCCCCCCCCCCCGCGCAGATCAGCACGGCGCGTTCAAAAGAGACAAGAAAAATGAGGCATCCAGAAAGCTGCAAAGTGAAAACATCTCTGAAAACGCGGACACGTCGGGTGGACGCTGGGCAGATGTCTACGACGCCGGCCCAACGTCTACCCTTGGTGTTGGCGCTGTCCTGCTGTTCGCCACGTTTGCTGACGCTGAGGATGATGAACATTAGATGGGATATTAAGAATTAATCTTGTTTGACTTAGTTAACCGTTTGACTGCAAGAGGTGCCGCCATTTGTGCGAAATTAATTTATATGACAAAGGAACACACAGCTCGTTGCTGCCAGCACAAACAAAAACATAGCGTGAGTTTATTCGTTACGCTATTCAGTCTAAGTTATCAACAGATAGCCATGATAGCATGTGTTATAAATGAATCAAGCTTTGACATGTTGGATAGACAATGACACTATATTCGAAGAGCGTATGTAGCCCTATACGTAACATGTACATATTCATGCACATTCACTCACTCACTCACTCACTCACTCACTCACTCACTCACTCACTCACTCACTCACTCACTCACTCACTCACTCACTCACTCACTCACTCATTCATTCATTCATTCATTCATTCATTCATTCATTCATTGAGATCTCAAATGGAACAATTCAACTCGGGTGTCTTTTCTTAGCAGGAATACCAAACTTTGTGTGGGAGGTCTTTCCTAGCAAACTGGCGGGGGCCTTGGTGCAGTGGTTAAAGTTGCCTGCTTGGAAAGTCGTATATCGCGGGTTCGAACCCCACTCTGGCCTTCAAGTTTCAAAGAAACAATGTTTCTATGTATCTTCCCTGCACACTCGTAAATATTCAATATTATGGAAAGCCTCACTCATTCTCTTTAGCAAGTTCTAGTTTGAGAGAAGAGCACATCTCTCGCTGCTGCTGGTTCCCAAACTGCACAGATTTAATTCAGTTTTCGTGCTGAATTTTCGTAGCTTGATGAATATCAGAAGAGCTGTATTAGATGAACAAATTGTGGTCATCCGGAAATGTAAGTTAAAACCTTAATCTAAACGAGTCGATGAAAGACAAATATATAGGAAGTTGTGGGGCACATAAAGTTAATAGTCGTACGTTTTCATTTGCGTCATTTTCCCATCCAATTCCTTCTGAAACCATCATTGAACCAACGTTAGCCTTGTTGGTTCAGTGTAGTTGTTGTGGATGGTGCCTCTGGTAGGATGTGTGGCTTCCTTATATAGGCCATAATGAGTGGAACTGAGAAGCCGTGTGTGTTACACAAGGCGACGTACTACCACCTGGGCTATTTACGCCATATGTAGCCATCTTTTCACGTAGTAGATTTAGTTGTATACGGCTTAAATGCTAAATTAAATTGAATTTTCACCTACTTGAAGTTGTGTCTCGCTACCGCGATCCACAACTTCAAGTGGGTGAAAATTACCCATCGTTCCCAATAACAGTGATTTATTCGGCTAATAAAATGGACTAAAAGCGACTTTAGTGGCGATCAGCTGGTTAATCCTTTCAGCGCGAGGACCGTCTGTGTCTGTAGACGGTCCCCGCACTGAAAGAATTACAATATGTCTAATGGCCGTAGAGACATAACATAGGTATTCAACTGAAACGGAAACAGCTAACTAAGACATTTATGATGATTTAAAATTGAAAGGAACTCTTTAGTCTCCATGGTTTATAAAAAAATATTGTTTATTGGAAATCATCATAAATGTCTTTTTCTGATTCATTTGAATACCTATGTTATGGGTATACGGTCATTATAAATATTTTTACTCTTATAGTGCCGGGATCGACTCGGGATCGTCAGAATCATTCTGACGTCTACAGACGTCAGATTCTGACGACTAAGTCGATCCCCGCGCTTTATGGGTTAAGGGTCAAATGGGAAATATTCCGGATAATCGTGGTGGAGTATGATGGGACGTGTTCACTGCTGAGGATGATAATCTTAGGTAAGAAGATGGCAGGTGACACCAGGATTAGATACTATACAGGCTTCATCCGCCTCGTCATCTCTCACTGTGTGATTCATAACACTCCAGGGCTTCTGAATACCATCAGATTATTGAGATGTCTTCTGACCACTCTCAGACTCGATTGATATAGTTAGCAGAATAATGTGTAATATTGCAACATAGGCATCTAAAATCCCTAACCGTCATTTCGCTGTGATTTAAATCTAGGCAAACTTCGCCAAGTTAACAATTGAATTTTCTAAATTGGGTAGAAAATCACTGTTTTGACGAGATTATTATGAGCATTTAAAGGTCGAATGTAAAGGCTTTTGGAAAAAAGTGAATACTCAGCCATAGTATAGTCATTATTTTGAACAACGGTACTTGAAATGCACACCAAAAATATATATATATATTTGGTTTAAAATATATATATATAAATTGTCTTATTATTCTATCGAATTTCCTAAAAATAACTGCCGAGCATTCGGGAACGCCTATCCCCAGTGTCCGTACAAACTTCACTGGTCATCGTGTTCAAATATTTTTCTTAAGTAAGTTCGTGAACATCTCATCATAGATCACATGATTTGAACAGCGAGCTGACTGGTTTGAATCTCCATGCCCAGATCATTATCATTGGTTGAAGTTTAATTTCCTTCGTATGACGTATACATTGAATGAAAAAATAGAAAAGTTATTAGCATTTGACATGTAATGAATACTGGTAGAGAAAGACAGATTTTTTTGTTCAAAAGTTATTTGCTGAGGCCAATGATATATATGATTATTTCCTCATGATTCTATTTCCAAATTTGCTAATATGAACTCTAGTAGTAGACATAAAGAAATAACTATCCCGAAAGTTATACTTAATTTAAATCTTGGCCCGGCAATTACTTCTTCGACGAGAGGTCCGTGATACATTTTCCACACTCAGTCAATGTAATTTTAAAAGAATTGTTCATTAAAATTTTGCAGTTTTAATCTGACTACTTCTCGCTATTGCCTTACTACCACTCCGCTGTGATTTGGGCTCGAATGTGGTAAATGAGTTAAATGGCTCCAATGTTTGGTTGGTGTGCGCTGTGCATTAAACTATCTAAACAGTTCAAAGCTTGGAATGTGAAGTGTTGCCTGTGGTACTGTTTGCTACCATGAACCCTTGAAATTAGTTCTTAATAGTTTCAATTTTGGGCTTCAAAAAGCGATTCATTTACTCACTCGCCACCACTTAAGAGTGAGTGAGTAAATGTGCTTTTAAATTGTTTAAGAGAAGGGGATGTGGCGCTTTGGTAGATCGCCTGGCCGCCTCGCCAGTCGTGCATGCGTCCCGGGTTTGAACCCCGCTGATTTTGCGTGGGGTTTTCGGAGAAATATCTTTGTTTCTCTTTTCTCAATGTAACTAGGCGACCTCGTCGAGTTAAGGTTGAAACCTTGTATCGACGTTATTTCGCGCAGGGCCCCGCGCTGCGCGCTCCTTCACCACCAAATTATTCAATCTGAATATTTACCCACTTGAAGTTGTGTCTCGCTAACGCGATCCACAACTTCAAGTGAGTGAAAATTATTCAGATTTGACAAAATGGAGGTGAACCGTTTTCAAATATTGATGATTTGTGTCACATTTTATCTTTAACATGTTTAAAAGGTGGTACTTAATGTGATAATAAAAAATAAAATAAAACCCGAATATATGCGGCACCGGCGGTCAAAGGGTTAAGTCTCATTCTCAGCTCAACAGGTCTCTATTATCCTAATAGTGATATTAAAACTAGCTACAGCTGACCAAATCTGTCAACCCCTGGTATGAGAAATCAATAGTATCATCTCTCTCTCAGCTGTTCAGGTGATTCGCTATATGTTTATTTTGTATCATCCCTGTCCATGTTTTCAGCCCGGGTTTCGATCTCAAATAAAAACCAATGCTTTCAAAACTAGTTTTCTCTCATTTGAAGCTGGCAATCACGTCAGCAATTTCAGATTCAAATGAATGAAATACGTCGTCCGAAGAGCAACGTAACACTGAGTCTGTGGTGCAGCGGTCGCCAGGCGCCATTTGAGAACACGTGTACCATACGGTACACGTGTTCTCAAATGGCGCACCATTAGCTGAATTATGGCACGCACCGGGCAACAAGACAAATTAATTTAGTCGTTGATGATGATTGTGAGCGGGGTGACAGGGCGCCGTGTCAACCAGAGTGCCCCAATTAACTCTGATAATAGCACTCTGGCTCCCAGAGGTCACATTATAAGAGAAAGATAAATATGACGGCTTTGTAGGATTTGTCATTTCACATCGACCTACCTTATGTAATAAAATAATGTACAGATTTTTTAATATTAATACTTTACTTACAACCAATTTTCTTTATCACATTGAAGTTAGAACAAAATATTTAGCTGCATGTAGGGCAGAGTTGTTGACGTTAGCCCGGTATTTAGCCAATGCCTGATTGTTGTGATCACCATGAGCAAGCAGACCTACTTTTCCATGCTATGAGCAACGTTAACTGGTGTTGTCATGCCTTTTTTGTCTGATGAGCCAGCTTAAATATTTATCCAGATGGCCCGCTCATTTTACATAACAGCCTGGAAAAGAGCGAGGTTCACACAGAAACGTATTAGTATTATTATTAGTTGCCTTGAGGTTGAAACAATATGTTGTCATATTTTGATCGTTCAACCCTTTAACCGCTGGTGCCGCATATATTCGGTTTTTTATTTTTTATTAGCACATTAAATACCACATTAAATATGATAAAGATAAAATGTGACATCAACCAGCAAGATTTGAAAAGAGTCGACCCCCATTTTGTCAAATCTGAATAATTTTCACTCACTTGAAGTTGTGGATCGCGTCAGCGAGACACAACTTCAAGTGGGTGAAAATTCAAATTGAATAATTTGGCTGTTAAATGGTTAAAGACACACATTAATGTCACATAGACACACCCGAGATGAGTATGCACACGACAGTGGTAGGCCCTATGTGATTGCGAATTTAACCCTTTCAGCGCGGGGATCGACTTTAGACGTCGTCAGATTCTAACGTCTAAAGACGGTCCCCGCATCAGTCACAAGAGTGGGATCTGTAATGATTGTAATGTAAGGACCAACGTTAGACGTCAGAATCAGACGTCTAAAGACGATCCACGCACTGAAAGAATTAAATATATTTATAATTGTCGTAGACCGATAACATAGCATAACATTTTCAAATGATTCATGAGGTATTCATGGTTTATACAAAAATATTTCAGTGCTTTAAGGATTGAAGCGTTATTTCAAACAAAAAGTAAAATCTTTACTAACTTTGATTAAGGTGTGATATAGTCATGCCTGGTTTTTGATGGCCTATATAATTTTACATTTATCATGACGTATCAAATATACACGCAATATAACGATATGGAACCATTCAATGAATCCCGGAGGACGTATCTACAAAACACGTTTTGATTTGTGAATATCACAGTCAGTAATATATTTTATTTCAGAAACTCTTTGTCTTTTACACAATAAATGTATCCCATTAAGACAATTTAACTTCAGTGGGAGGAGCTCAAGAGTCTATTCTTGCTGATAATTTCGTCAGCACATTCGTTGATTGCCCTTGGTTTGTATTGGTCTGCTGTCTTAATGTGTGCCATTTTACTAAATGGGTGTATAATTAAACCTTAGCTGATCCGAGGTGGATTAATTGAGGACAATTTTCATCCACACCGAGTGACGAGTCGCTGTGTCGATTCATCACTCGGTGTGGATGAACATTACTTTTTTATGTGTTTTATACACATATCTGACTTTAAGATATGTTCCGATATAAATTATAGTAGCCTATTTGGAACATGCATGTGATGATTAACCTTGCCTACAGTATTTAGAATTGGTCATATTATAAGTGGACCTGAGACGTTGAACCAATGCCGGCTTTATGATGCGACCCTGGCACAACATTAAGCCAGCATTGGCTAAACGTCCCGTGTACACAGTGATATGTTGAGTGACTTGTGTAATGTAGCGGTGACTCGGCGTGTCATCACGGTGACCATGTCAGTGTGTGATGAGACAGGTCGTGACAGACATGGCTCGGGGGCCCGGGGGGCGGGGGTTATTATCACACGGGAGCCGGGGGTAATTGTCCGGGGCACCTGACTGCGGGGTGGACATCACCGGCGGGGTCCCGGGCCGGAGCGCACGGGAGCCGGGATTGTCTTACCGACCGCCGCGTGTCCCGGTGACGTTCCGCTGACGTCCCGGTGACGTTCCGCTGACGTGAGGCGTGGCGTCATCAGTGATTGTTAGTCAGGTAGTTAGTCAAGCCTCACGTCACGACGGGGAAACTAGAAATCTGTAGGCCTACTAAGTAGCCTATTTATACAGTGACAACGCGTATAACCAGCTGGTAACAGCTTATGTAAGTATAGCTAGAATATGGGTAACATCATGTGTGTGTGTTGAAAGTATAAAGTAGGGTTCTTGAAGGGTGATTGTAGTATTTTTACACCAGTTCTACGATTTGCATCTCATACGGTTCTTCATCTCAGTTATTTAAATGTAGTTGCTGCTCTTTTTTGTCAGCTTATTATAGTTGTATAACATATACTTGTTCTTAACCTCACCAATGACGTTAATAGTAGGCCTATAGATTGTGTTGTGACGTAATCGGTGACAATCGTTTAGACATATTTACAGACAGGTAGTCGGTCGCTACGTAATTTGCATAGCTGTAAACACTGTACAGTGTTTACGCGCCTGATAACCATGTAGATTCCCATAACTACTTAAAGATGTATACATTTTTATAGTTGAGTGTGTCTTTTTATTTGCCATCCTATACATAACACATATATTGGTTATTAGTTGATATTTGGCTGTGTATTTCCCATTGGTGTAGTTTAGACCACAGTGTGTGTCAGACAGTGATGACTGGTGAGTGATGTCAGGGTGGTGTGTTATTGAGGATGACAAGGTAATCAGGGTGTAACCAGAGACTGGATGATTACCAGGAATCAGAGAGCTGCCGGCACGTGGACATATACACAGGGGAGACAGGTTCTCCACCACACTGCATACAGGCGACTGCAGGGCAAAGACAAACAGCAGTAACTGCTTACTTTTCAAGTAAGCAGTTACTGCTGTTTGTCTTTGCAGGGCACAGGTTCTCCACCACGTGCCACCTCCAAGTCACCTCCACGTGCTGTGGCCGTGAGCCTTCAAATCAACCATCAGACGACCATTAACATCTGCGACGGTGGCCCAACATTAAACCAGCATACGGTTCATGTTTGCTGGGGATATCAACAGGGTGGTGGAATAATACTCTATTTTTATCATATCTATTCGTATTGAATTTAATCAATCTGATATATCTGCTATAATAATGCATGGTTGAGAATAACAGTGTGTAGTATTCGCTGCAGTAGAATAATAACAGATACGTAGACACGAATGCTCACAAATAACACGTAAGTTACATTTTTAAATAGTAAATTAGAATCGTGTTTTTATCTTTAATTGATGGATTCATTCATTCATTCATTCATTCATTCATTCATTCATTCATTCATTCATTCATTCATTCATTCATTCATTCATTCATTCATTCATTCATTCATTCATTCATACATTCATACAATCATTCGTTCATTTAATCATTCGTTCATTTATTCATTCGTTCATTCATTCATTCATTCATTCATTCATTCATTCATTCATTCATTCATTTATTCATTCATTCATTTATTCATTCATTCTCCTTCTATATTTAAGTTCCTTGACTTCTTTCACCCACTTTCCTACATGTTATTCCCACATCCCGTCAAGTTATTGCATCAAGTATATAGTTTTTGTAGGGCAATCTCCGCGACATAACCACCTCAATTTACAGTGGTACTTATTGACTGAATCAATTTAGCAGACACCCACTTCGAGATTGAATCCACTAAGCTACAGAGCTGTGGATATATCAGTCAACAGGTCAACGACATGCAGATATCATATGCACAATCTGTCATAGAAATGGAAAGCCCGCCGTATAGGGACCTCTCTGGTTAGCATTTCATAAATCTGATCTGTTTTCAGTTCCGTCCTCTTCAGATTTGTGACCCTTTAGGGCTCGGGACTTGTGATTTTCAACTTGTGATATGTTCAAATTGTGTACGGTGATTGTTATTGGTCATAAAATTAAAATTGTGGACGATCTGCGACGAAAATTTGCGAGTGTTCACTCGCACCGGCTGTGAGTTGCGCGTCGCGCAACTCACAGCCGGTGCGAGTGAACACTCGCCACTCGTCCCCGGCGCTGCGAGTGGAGAAGACCCAGCATGTATCGCGTTTTGTTGGTCACAGGAACTGCGTGTCATAATGTTTGCCGGACCAGCTCCGGAGTAAACACGGGATCAACGGATCATATGTCACTCACGGCTATCCATGCAGTCCACACGAGAGACTAGCTCTGTGCTGGTTTAATGCTGGGCCAACCTCGCATAGGTTGGCCCAACGCTGGACCGGCATAGGTTTGTCCGCATTGCATGTTTGCGCTTTCCACAGGGGACTACGCAAGCCTAATTCTTAGAACTCACACTGTCGTGCTATAAATATAATATACAGATATACATTGCCATGTCGTATGTAATAATGGAATTATTTGCGATATATGCAATGTATGCATCCATGTGCAACAGTTGAAACGAAAGTTATATAGTGGGGGTAGATTACAAAATATAATATCACATTGATGCCACCTTTTCACTCAAGGATAACAAATATTCAATTGACATTGGATTCAATGAAAATTGAATTCAATGCGAATTGAATTCAGAAGCTTTTGCGAGCCTCCTTAAAATGGAGATCAAGAGTCTGAATTATACTGAACAGACACCCGTCATATTTATCAGTTTATGCAAAAGTTGCAATTTTTCGCTATTGGTGAAAGAGAATGAATGTATTGCTGTGACGACCCTTGAGAGAAGAGGAGCACGAAATAATATTATTGAATTGCATCATGCTATACCTATATAGTATATGCAACAATTCTTATTCATTTGCTTCAAGCAAGTTTTTATCATCTGTTGACTGATAACCCAGATCTAACATGGCCGGATGTTAGTTATCATGGTTGTGTATATGCAGTCCTTCAAACTGTTCAAATAAATGGCATGTGTATAGTTCTGCGTATGATACTGCGCGTTATACACAATCCTTAAATTCATTCGAAAAGATAAGTCGCAGTCGCGACGTTGGGCTTCGTCCTGTCGCACTATTGCTACAGAGTGAAGAAAGTGCCGTCAATCTACCTCTCTCAACACAATACAAGCCCTCTGTCACTTTATATAACGTATTTATAAGGGCTTATGACCTTACACCACACTTCACATATTGTAAAGGCTTTTGACACCCTTCCCTACTCCACCTCGTCATCTCACATGTCTTAAATACTACAACTGATAATAACTTGAGATGGTCAAACATTTTGAATCTAAACGCTTTATAGAAGACAGATAGCAGATATGCAACATTCATTTGAAAACATATTTTACATTATCTGACTAGGTAATAACACGGACTGTGTTTCATCCCCCTGTATACCCCTGAATCTAGCTGTGTTTTTGTACCGCCTTTATTTGTCTACCTGCTGCCTGCTGGTATGACACGGGTTAAGCCAGGCTTAGGAAATACTCACTCAGGATCATAATAAGGGGGTAAAAGTGGTAAATTTGTCTGCAAACATCAGGTGTCTAATAGGGGTTTACGGCTGCGGCGTGAACCACGCTGTTGACTCTATTGATATTCTCAATCAGCCTACTCATTTCACAGATTTACACATCTCACGGCTGGCTGACCTCACTTTCTGTTCCCCGTTAACGGCGGCCCTTGTGTACGTACTCTGCTCAAACAGCCTCTGGTGTGAGAAGCGTGGCTGACAACATCAAACACCGACAACCACTTGGTTAGGTATTCTCCTAGTCTGATTTTTAAAGCGTTCAGCAGCTTTATAATTTAGACTATTTAACCGTCAGAATATATACGTTTTTCCACATTTTTATTAGCACATTAAATACCAGTTTCTGAAAAAGTTAAAGATAAAATGAACCAGATTTCAAAATCGTGGACCTCCAGTTTATCCAATCTGAATAATTTTCACTCACTTGAAGTTGTGGATTACGTCAGCGAGACATAGCTTCAAGTGGGTGAAAATTACAATCAAATAATTTGGCGGTTGCTCTGCAAAAGCAAGAGGCAAAAGTAAGCAGTTACTACCTTTTGACTCTGGGCGGCAGCATTGAAGCTCTCTTACCGCATTTATGTACAACATAAATTGAATAAAATGCTTTGATAAAAAGGGTATAACCCACGAAAACTAGTATGCTGAGGGTTTTGAGATTTCATATGAATTGTGATGACACTCGAGGGTTTATAAACTCTGGACATTTCATTTCACCCTGAGGTTGGCATCGCGGCGGACATTCACATCCGAGGATCAAATAAATGAGATGACGTACCTAGGTGTCAAATGAAAATATATTGTTCCGAATGCCGAAAATTACAATTATTATATCCTTATAACCAAAGCCATTGGCTTGCAATTATTTTACTTTACAGAAAAATCTATTAACAATCCATACTAATATTCATTGGTTCCACTTCTCAGGTTATGTAATTACTATAATTTCACTTGTTTACATTTCCCATCAATGAAGAGAGACTCAACCGATTTTGGATGCATGCTGACCCAGAATCTATCCAACATTAATCCATTATTATGCGAACGTCTTTTGTTTGGACAATTTCATGTGCGCAGAAATGTAATTGAGAAGAAGAATTTATTTGACCAAAAACAACCGATCGCTCCGCTAATGACGATCTTCAGAGATGCGAAATACCCCTTTTAATTAATAAATCTCATTAATTACCTTTTCGGTCGTTGCTTTGTTTTCAACTTTATCCTAATTAGCTTCGGGCTTAATGGTTATTTTCTTACATTTCTGTAAAAATACTTTTTTTAATCTTACACTGCAACACAAAGGAAACAGCAGTATCCCAGCAAACACAAAACATTTGTATAACATTTATACAACGTCGGCCGATCCAACTTTGTATAAATGTAATTCACTGTCATGACTACGTATATAATTTCAAACGAGTGGGTACAGAAATTAAGAAAAGGAATTAAACCTTGGTATACATTTTTATATAATTGTATTTATGACCACAGAAAGTTTTCTGCTCACTTGAATCATCAGGATAGAATTAATGTGAAAAGGCTGATAAGGCTGACTAATGACGTAGTCTATATATCCTGTCTATGGGGTTGGTCTCATTGGTTCGTGTTTTGTGATTTGACCCTGTCTAGAAGAAGACAGTTTCTTGTATCAAAGAATACAACCTTAAGTAAAGAAAAAAATATTCTATTCGGTCGATTTTACAAAGATGATTCTGGTGATTGAGAATTTCATATTTTACGTTAAACACCATTGAATAGGCTAAACTGGGAAGCCGTAGGCACAATTAACAGATTAACGCTTGAATGATATTTTTTGTCCTATGCAATTAAAAAAATAACAAAAACTATTAAAAGGGGGAGCCATATAGGCATAATTAACGCTTGAAATTATTTTTATTTATTTTGTTTTCTTGTCTCATGCGATTAAAAAACAAGCACATTTGTGATTAGATGCCAGCTCGCGATGTTGATACATCATCCGCAGGACTTAAAGTGTCTCCAGGTAGGCGCAGAAGGCAGAAAGAACCAAGAACCTGTTGTCTTTTTGTGAGCACGTGTAAAACGCATGAGGCGATCGTTTGAACGTTTACCTTTCTTAATCAAGGCGTCTATTAGTCATGATATATATCCAGCAAACACAAAACATTTGTATAGCATTCATACAACGTCGGACCAACGTCTTCGACGTTGGTCCAACATTGTATAAATGTTATACAAATGTTTTGTGTTTACTGGTTTGTGTGTGAGTAAGCCTGGTAACCCTTCCCAGCAGACACGAGACATTCAACCAATGTTGGGTTATTGTTGGACCACGGTCGAAGACTGTGGACCAACACCGAGAGAGTGTTGAGTCAACATCCCATGTAGGCAAATAATCATTTCAATAATCACTGCTCAACAAGGGGTACCATTCATTTCGAATAGTTCAATTCGACCACATTGTGAAATAACTCTGGTACTGATTACTGATAAGTTAGCGGGAAAATGTCTATATTAAGGTGCTGATGACATGAAATCTGGACTGGACTGTGTTCCCATTTGCGGTATTTTCCAAGGTCTATGTATTGTATATCGTCGCCTCGGAGCTAAAGGATCCTATCTGACACTCGTTAGAGTGGCAGATAGGATCCTTTAGCTCCGAGGCGACGATATGGCGTTGAGTTTTTTACCTGCACGGGGATTATGATGACGGAATACAGCCCGTGGCATTTTGCACTGGACCAGATCTGATTTGTATAATCCCTTACATTTCCTTTTCCCTCGGGGAGTGTTTATGATCATGTATTCCTATCAACTATAACTGGAAACCTAAGGGGACATTTTGCATTTATTTATATCCTTCAAGTATTCATGTTTGATCGCCGCCTGTTTCATTTTCAAAAATAAAGCTAAATTTGCTTTACATTATACTGATATATACATAACAATAATTTGAAAATGTTAATGATTAAAGAAATTCAAACATGTTGTCTCGTTCCGTCGATACAGATGTATTTCTAAATTTTAATACTCGTTATTGCATAATATTACATTCATCCGTTTGTCCATTCGCTCGTTAATTTTTTCATCCATTCATTTGGTTTGTCCGTTAGCTCGTTCTTTTGGTCGTTCGTTAATTGGTTCATTGATTAATTCATTGATTCATTCATTGATTCTTTGATTCATTCATTCATCCATCCATTCATCCACATCCATCCATCCATCCATCCATCCATCCATCCATCCATCCATCCACTACATCTGTCAAGTTAACTGTTTTAACATGGATTTTGTTTCAATATTCCTTAAGCTGTCAACAGTTCTCTGACTCTCTTGGTTGTTTCTTCTGGGCGAGGGCCCTGGTGCAGTGGCTAAGGCTACCTGCTTGGAAAGTCGGAGATCGCGGGTTCGAACCCCACCCTGGCCTTCAAGTTTCAAATAAATGAAATATTTCTTCCCCGCTCACTCGTAAAGATTCAATATTGTGGGGAGCCTCCGAGAAGTAGCGTGCTCGGCCTCAGATTGCCAGGGCTCGAATTTCGAATCCTGTGCCAACAGTTTCTGAATGCCTGTGACATGCAGACATGTATAGCGCGTTACCAATGAACCGCAAGGTTGGGCAATTAGTGCGTCGGAGGCAGTGATTTCATTACATTTGGTAACCTCGGTATTAAATCTTTCTTTACCAATTTCGCATTTATGCGATAACTAACTTCCCTTACCAAATTCGAATTTATGCGAAATCCACATGTGTACATGCATTAATTGCAATATAGATATCATTACATGCTTGGTTGAAAATCGCCAACAAGAAAGGTCAGTGACATGGTCACAATGTTCTCTTGCATTTTCAATTAGTGGGATGTGCGCATGCGCATAGCTATAGCCTGTATTGTGCCCTGGGGCTACTTCAGGGGTCTTCCTTAAAAAAAGTCGGTTTCTGGGGGTATTTTTATCAGGGGGAAGTCAGTAAAGGAAGAGTTAAAGGCTGGTATCTGCCATTTTACAAATTGGAAGATACGACCCTTTAATACCAAGGTGACCAGATGAATGAGGATGAGTTGAGGTGAAGAGGCTACCTGCTGGTCTCACTTCCTGTGACGCCGGCAATATTAATCAAGTTAAGCGCTCGATCTGGACGACTGCAGAATGCCCACTCTCTTTCTGATCCAGACTCAAAAGCCAGAGGTGCGGGCCCCGGACGCCAATATGGCCTCCCCCCCTCCCACCCGACATCTCCTGATTCACTGAAAGCCACCCTCGTCCCCGGGGGGGAAATCAGCGCTTCTTTAGAACCAGACTGAGACCGCTCACGGATAGATGTATGTCTGTCAAGCCAATGCTCACAAACCATCCACCGCCCATTCAGGGGTTAGGAATATCATCAGAAATGCGCATTTAGCTGCACGTAAATAGCCTTCGTCATTTCTCCTTATTAAGATTTGCATGCTTTAGTCGAGTTTTTCACCCATTTTCTTTAATCTATAGATACATTTGTACCTTGTCCATTCACCCATGCATTAAAGCCAAAAATTACCACAGTTAAATTTTTACACCAGGTTCTGCTCAATCTAAGTCAGCTTCAAACTAATTCGATCTAAAGAAGAATTCGTGTGTTCTTATTTTATAGTGTTAGAACATAGCTGATCTAACTCAATATAATGAAAACAAAGCCGGCATGTGGAACACTTATCCAGTGTAATTATACAATATGGCGGCGCAGATAAAAATTGACGGATATAGTTTTCAGCCTGTCTGTACATTGATTAATGTGTCTCAATGAGTAATAATATATGACCTTTCGTAGCAATTGACATAATTTGTCAAATATTCACCAATTAAAGTAATTTCCAAACTCTTTTATTTAAGTTATCAAAATAATAATTCGATGTCCACTCTTCGCGTAAATAACACCCATCGTACCTGAGATTATAAAGATTCAGAAGTTTTGAATGATCACAATGTGAGATTACAATCTCGAAGACTGCAATGAAGTGGCCGCAATATGGTTACATTTGTATGTAGATATGCCGTAGCAACGCCGGGCCGATGTCGCACGAGGCCCGGTTTTTCGCCGTCATATTTAGTTTTGCACACTGTCGCCCTGATTGGTTTTATTGTGCGAGTAATGTGGACGCGATGTGGTATTGTCATGGAGCTTCCGTGTGTCTCTGGGATCCCGCCTTGATCCTGTGTGGGGACTCCGGTCGGGACACGTGTGTATTGTGCGGGTGATGAGAAAACACGAGATATTGAATCAATGTTGGTTTAATGCTGGGCCAGCGTCGCAGACGCTGGCCCAACATTAAACCAACATTGATTTAATTTCTCGTGCTTGTTGGGATGTATTGTCGGCAATCTGTGTGTATTATCGCCGACTATTATCACACGTGTTAACTCCCCACTGCGCCAGACAACAGGCCGCGGAGTGATGATTTAACATTAATAAGGCACTGATTAGATTGACACTGGCCTTCTCAGTTCTGGTGCTCACGCCAGATTGATATCATTTGTGTGCCATGCTTCATTCACCGTGCCATATTGATACCACTGGACATTGAGTCGTGGTTACCAAATGGTTATCACGTGTCAGTGATTCACTAATCAGTATATGTAGATATTATCCGGAATTGATCCAAATAAAACATCATTTCACACTGAGTAGGTCTGCTTTACGGATTTATTTGAACTCTTTCCGTGCGGGGAGCGAATTTATTCTGACGTCTGAAATCGATCTCCACACTGAAGATGTAAAAAAAATAATAATGGGATTGGTCAAAGCCCATAACTGTCACATAGGTATTCAAATGAAGCGGAATAAGACATTTATGATGACTTCAAGTTGAAAAAAGCCTTTGTTTTCTATCGTTATATACAAATATTTCAGGTTTAAGCTAGAAATCTATTGTGATGTTTATAAAAAAATTGTATGGATGGACATGCACAGTTTGCACATGGTTTGCACATGGTTTAGAAACAAAATCTCACTGTCCAAGAGTACCCTACAGTCTATGTGACGTACAGTATGAAACATTTGGTATCCTTATTGTCAGTTCAATAACGCATATCATCTTTGGTCTAAAACCTTTTAACGTGCATTAGAGATTTATTTTATTTGTTTTTTTCTGTGTTTATCAGAGAGAAGGAGGACGACCTGGAGAGAAGGTTTGACCTGCTGAACCGTGAACTCAGACAAATCATGGACATTGAAGGTGAGATCATGAGTCACGTGATACAACCCTAAAATAATTATTCAATTTGTTTTTGAAGTTACATTTTCCATCCATAGTGCAATGTCGAAAAAACAGTATACTAGTTATGTGCTAGGCCTTGTGCATTTGGAAGGGTTAATTACGTGATAAAATGTGATTTATTGCCAATGACCCACTGAAAGGGCAACTATTAATAAAGGCATTAGAATATATTTTTATATCCTCTTTTATTTCTTCTGTCAGTAGCAATTATTGTCCCTACAAAGCCCAAAACAGGCAGACACTGTGCCATAATTTGTAAAATAAATTATTGTCACCTTAATGTTAAAGGGTCGTATCTGCAACACTGTAAAGTGGCAGACACGACCCTTTAGTACCAAAAATAAGCTAGGGTACGTCACCGTATACCATGCATGTCATGTACTTCAAGTTTTATCCAAGTTGAGATTGGTTGTTCTTGTTAGCAGTGATCAGAATGAATTGCATACAGTCGATATAATAAGCCCAGCTCAACCATCACTGAATCTCAGGTTTAGCTCCGTCTTGCGAATGATAGAAGAACTATTGTGTATGCCTTAGTGAAGGTGTATAGTGCGTATCATAATGGCAGACAAAGTATAAATCTCCCTCTCTAACCATAGAGTATCCAATATCCAATCCATTAACAGTCACAAGATGAAAACAGATCTAACACAAGTATAAGACGCTCAGAAACCCGTTTAGTGGGGCAACGTTTTTAATCTGTTATTTAATATTGATACAACATCATGAAACGTGCTAGCGCAGATCCCCCCAAAAAATTACTCATAGCAGGTCTAGTTTGTACTTTTCTACTTGTTTTTCATTAATTTAAACTTTAATCGCAGACTAAGATGAATGAAAATGTCAAGGAGTATTGCAGCACTTAAAGAGATCAAATGATCAAAAAGGCCCCAACAACACCGCCAAGTACTATTCGGAGTACTACTTTAAGTATATGTGGTATTACTTGCCTCTTCTAAAGGCAGACACCCTCCTCGATTCTTTCACGTGCCAAGCATCGTTCCCATGCACATCTTTCCTTTTTATATTATACAAGATGTGTATCCTGAGATTTTTAAAGGAGGAGTCCAACTAAAAGTTACCAGAATATAGAAGTTCTATGTTCTTGATGGTATATACTCTTCGAATTGTAATGTAAAAATGTGCTGTAACTTTACTAAGATACTATTAGAAGTCAAAACAAAATATTATGGCGGCACTATAGACGTCAATTTGTAAATATTAGTTGTAGCTTGACTTGGCCCTTGCATGGGACGTTTAGTACGCCTGTGTATGTGAGTTAACCCTTTCGAGCCTTAATTTACTATTGTCATCCTCATCCACTACAAGCCGATACTTGTAGTGGATGAAGATGACTTGACGTGTATAACAAATTAAAAAGAAAGATAGCGTTATTATCAAAACAGTTTCATGGAAATGTTCGTTCTGAAAGCCCTAGGTTTACGAAATTAAATCATTCTTCAGATATGAGAAATGATGCTTTGATGCATCGTGAGGGTTTAAAGGGTTAACTATTGGGGATGGATGGTGGGGATGTGGCGCATCAATTGGTATCGCGCCCGACTGTCGTCAAATTAAGGTTGAAACTCAGTTAATTTTGCGCAGGGCGACAAACGGGGCGTGCAGTTTTACTTTATGAGGATTGATGTCTGAGTGTGACAGAACATGATATGTGTTACACGTAAACATAATAGCCTCAATGTGTCAGTAAGACAACACGTGTTTTGTAGGACAGTGCTAACTGGTTGACAAAGCAGTTAGCGGCTTTCAGAACAAGCAGCCATGGGGCCGTATTGAGCCAACGCTGGGCCAACCTACGACATTTGCAGGAATTGTATCAACATTACTAGTTGACCGAGGTACACATGTTAAATGTGTGATCCAAAAGGGCCGGCCGGGATTTAAGCGGGCAGGGTAAACTGTGCCGCTTTGTGATAAATGGCTCTTTTCATCCTTGTTTGATACAACAGTTTGTCTTTCCGCCCAGTGTAAATTGTATGTAAACCGAGAGCGGCCAGCGACTTCTCCTGTTATTTTATCCCGCCTTACAGGGATACACCACTCGCGACATGGCAGCCAACACAAAAACAGAGCGAGAGTACGTTGGTGATGTTACTTTAGCTCCTAGGTATCGGTACGATAATACATACGATTGGCGTATCACTTTAGAATTTATTTGTCTACACAGTCATATTGTATATCTTCACATTTTCAATGTGTTCGATTTTGTACCATGGTACCAGTTATAAACGTTGGCTAAGCAAATTAATCGTTGGACCCAGCGTGGTTTTAAGTGTTTTAACTGTCACTTTACAAAGTAAATTGATGTCCCTTTCAATCCCGGGAACAACATGTAGCTCTGTGGTTAACCCTTTCAACGCCTCACACTATTCTGTTGATAATTATTTTGACATATCACATTTGGCAATTTAATTATTTTTAGATACGAAATGTATGTGGTATGTCAACTATGCTGATCATTTTGCCTGGCTCTGAGTTAAGTTACATTGTTTTTTGTCCACTCTGGGTAATTCTACGCCGAAACTGTAGTTACCTGCTACCTACACTGGGAATATATCGGTGACCAAAAAAATCTGGCCCAGTTTAGCCTATATATTCACAAAGGTGTCCTACAACCCCATTCATTTCATTTGACATAGTAATGACTTTATCCACCCTCGACCAGGTGATCACGTTAGTGGCGGCCTCGCCTCGATGTAGCCTTAATGTGCACAAAGTGAACAAATAATGTTGTATTAGAATTCACGTTGACTATAATAAGTGTTCTCTGGTGGTTATAGTGTCCTACCTCCCACTCAGCTGACTCACACATATATCGTAGGCTTCGGATTGGTCCAGATGACCATCTCGACCAATCCGAAGCCTAAGATATATTGTAACTTGTACGAGAATGCGGGCCCAGCTAATAACCATCCATCAAATTGCTGAATTTATCTCACATTTCAGGCAAATCTTTTATATGACCCACCATATATAACAAGCAACTGGGTGGACAAGATAAACAGGGGCTTAACGTGGTAAACTGCACGCTAACTGCCGCGTGGGTTTATTAACTAAATAGCGCCGTATTAAATGGAATGTTTTATCAAAACATGCAGGCGCACAAGCTGCGCCTGATTTGCATATGTAAATGCAATGTCTTATGCTCGGTGGAAACGTAGACAAATAAAGGCGTGTTTTTATGGATTTTCTCATTAACTCTTTAACGACTGTGTTACTCGTTGGTATTTTTAATTCATTCGAAGCTGGCATTGCTGACGCAATTGCAGCTTCTAATGAATAAAAAATACCACTGCGTGTACGAACTAGACCTTTTGGTATTTTCCAAGTCGTGTTTTATTTTACATACTTGGAGGAAGAATCAAGGATATTTTTGCCCATATTTTTGTTGCGAACAAGCGTCGCCCGAATTAAAAGCGTTATTTTGTACCATTTTCATTCAGCGTCAACATTTATGAGGCTTTTTTGTTGTTTTATTATTTACTTCTGGTTTTAACCATTTACTTCTCAAGTGATTTTAACTCTGCTTTAATCTATGTTAGTCATCGTTTTATCTAGATCGAATATAATATAAAAGGCTTAAAAGCAGATAGGACATTGCAGTTTTTAAAATATTTTTATTATTATAGTTTTATAAATATTCCTAGATAGATGTATAAACTCTGGGCTCAAGCATAATTATATAGAACTCAACCCGACAGATTAACAAGCACTCTCATCCAAAAATGTACTTCTGAGTGTGCAAAACTGTGTGGAAGTCTCCACGAGCTTTGTACAAGTTTTCAATAACAACACGCCACACGGTGAGCAACGCTGAACTGTTATAATCAGACAACTGTTACACACTTTTCAATGACAACACGCCACACAGTGAGCAACTCTGAACTGTTTTAATCGAACAATTGTTCATGCGCAAACTCATGCAAGCAGTTTTTTGTCGTCCCCTTTGTGCGCCGCTGTCTCCGCCGCCGCCGCCTTTTGGCTACTACACCAACATGATTCAACAGATTGAATTCATAATTCATACAAACATTCAACCCACCCGGCAATTTTTTTTACCCAAGGTTACCCAAGGTTAAAGATTTAAAAAAATTCTTGTTAACGCGATAGCTCAAAATAAAATAATTATTTGATCTCTCCAATTTTTATGTGAAGTTACCCATGAGTATGGAGATGACCTGATTAGATTAGCTTTCCACCGATAATCAAAATGTCCGCCATTTTTTTCGACTTTTTTTCAGAATTTCCTTGAAACCTAGTATATATATAGCTTTTCTGGGTCTGCGAATCCATTGTCATTGTCCGTAATCGTGTTCACGCGATAACTTGAAAAATAATCATTGGATCTCTCCAATTTTTTTTGAGAAATTACCCATGAGTATAGAGATGACCTGATTAGATTTTCACCGATAATCAAACTGACCGCCACCTGGCGACTAAGTTTTTATTTTGGCTTAATTTTTTTTCAGAATTTCCTTGAAAACTGGTAATATATAAATTTTCGGGGTCTGCGAGTCTATTGGCATTTTCCGTTTTCATGTGAGGCCGAAAACGAGGCTACTGCGGCAATTTGGGTTTTATCAATTTTAATAAATCGTTTATATTTTATTGGAAGCAGTTGTGTCAAATTTGTGGACATTTTGAGTCACTGCATCAGCCGAGGGGTGTTTGAGTGTTTGCACGGTTTTTTTGCGTGCTACCCTATGTGGGGTGTTGTTGTTTGAAGACACGTGGCACTTCTTTTTAGAAGTTTGGTGTTGAATCAGACGGTAATCTTATATAGTTTTCAGAGCTATTTAAATTCTGTATCTGATCTCTCGGTGATATGTTTGATGAGCATGTTTGTTGCATCGTGAGGGTTTATAGGGTTAAAGCAATTACAACTTTTTTCCTCAACGTTACTAATTTTATAATTATAAAGAGCTAATAGGAGTATTATCTGGTCTAGTTTTCATAAGGCAAAAGTTTTTATTTATTTCAGGTTTAAAAGAATGATACTAAGCCAACGGGCACAAGACACTTTTGGTTAAATTTAGCACTCACGTTTTCAACGCTTGCCGAACATTAAGCCAGCATTGTAGTGTCTGTCTGTCTGGTGTAGAGCACCTGAACACTTGAAGTGTTAAGATCACAGCACACAGCTTAAGTCTTATACACAGTGCTTAATGTTGGATAAGCTAAAGACGGAAGTTTCATTGAACCCCAGAGGATAGCGGTGTGACTTTGTGTGCCCACAATTATTGCGGGTGGCAGATTTTGAGTCAACATATATACAGTGGCCACTTTCTAGGCGGAGACAATTTATTTGTTTGCTTTACGTTTTCCAGTGAGGTTTATGTACAAATGGCTGACTGGCGCACGTGGCGGTAATGGATCCCACGGGCGTGACGTTCATCAGAGCACGGCCATAGAGCCACTTCATCCACCACTTCACCGTCTTCACCACCTGGCCTGTATCTGGCCCAACATTTTCTCAATGTTGGGCCAACGTCTGCATGTTGTCCCATCATTCATCCACCGTTGATTTATTGTATCTTGGTGTCTATATCTTGACCTTCACTCACGTCACATTTTCTTCATTTCGATACTATTATTTTCATATTTAAAAAAAAACTGCATATATTTTCAGTTTATTACAATGAGAACTTGCTAAAATATTTCTAGGACTCCACCAACTGTTGTATTTCCGGTGAAGTGGTTAAACGCCTTCCAGTTATTCGTTGGAAATCAATTCATTCTGCTACATAATGGAACTTTAGTCAACGGATCACACTATACTTAGCTCCCACCATCACCGGGGGTGAGTAAAATGGAGCTTTGGAATCAGGCTTTGTTAGGCCAGTAAAACGTATCGCCATCATAGCAATTGAATTGGCAAGGTCACAGAAGAGAATGAAGGATGGTAGGCCATCCATACACTATTTTTAGAACAATATCTGCGGAACTAGGTGTCCGATTCTCTTCGTATTTTTCACCCAGCACATGCGTGGTGCCTTTCAGTCTAACCATACTTTACGCTACTTTTGGTACAGTGATTCTCGTGAAAACTTTATGTGAGTAAATGTCACTCAAATGATTGAATGTGTAACTGACTGACTGACTGACTGACTGACTGACTGACTGACTGACTGACTGACTGACTGACTGACTGACTGACTGACTGACTGACTGACTGACTGACTGACTGACTGACTGACTGACTGACTGACTGACTGACTGACTGACTGACTGACTGACTGACTGACTGACTGACTGACTGACTGACTGACTGACTGACTGACTGACTGACTGACTGACTGACTGACTGACTGACTGACTGACTGACTGACTGACTGACTGACTGACTGACTGACTGACTGACTGACTGACTGACTGACTGACTGACTGACTGACTGACTGACTGACTGACTGAGTATATTAGAATATGAGATTAATAACCCTGTTATTTTTGTCTTATATTCTCTATTGTTAGTGTGATCAGCCACCAGGGGGAAACAATATCCCAATGCTGTGTGAACTCACAACATTGAGACATCCTTGTGCTGTGGATCGCTTGAGGATTGTTTCTGGAGCATACAGCAGCAGTGAGCTGCGGCGATTGATTCTTGAAATTAGCCCTGGCCATCACACTCAGGTGTTTACACCCAGCCCTGCACTGGACACTTGTATCACCCTCCAGAATCACATCTACATTCTCCACATCAAATCAAACATCCAAGAGAATCACTCGTTCTCAGAGACGAGTGTTTCGGGCGTGATGTATCGTGTGGGGCGTGATTTCCTAGCTTTTTTGGCGTGTTGGATTCCAAGTGGTTAAGATTGTAGCCGCGGGGCGGTCTCAGCAGCCCTTCTACTGCCAGCATCTGCTCGGCCGGCCACACAGCCAGCCAGCCGGCAAGACAGCCAATCTGCAACCACCAACAAATAACACATCAAAGATGATTGAATTTTTACATCAAGCTTCCCCGTCCACACGCCGGCTAGCTGCGCAAACAGATTAACATTATGCGCTCCGTGGCCGGCAGATCCATACAGAAAGCGATCCTCGAAAGAGACGATACACTGACCCAATGCTGGGTTAATGTTGGACCAGCGTCGCAGACGCTGGTCCAACATGAATCCGGCATTGGGTCACAGTCTCGTGTTTTTCTGCTGTTCTTCTTTGAATCCTGTTTTTACTTACAATCTGATAACGGACATTGACATCAGGATCGGTTGTTATTCTGTGACTTTATGCCGGGATGGAGACGCCGTTTTCAGATCAGAATGTACATTTCATCTATAGATGTGGTACATACAAACAGGCTCTCTGATAGGATTAAGGCTTTCCCTTACCGGGAAAGCACAACAAAGCACCGTTGTCTTCTTGGCAAGATTCTCACAGTACGATGTAAATACGATGTAGTAATTCAACATTTCAAAGATGTGTTAAGCTACATGATCGTAACAAACAAGTATTGTTTATCAAAGAATGAGTGTCTGATATTCGTGTAGTAACTCTTTTTTACGTATTTTTTCGGGCAGTATTTTTACATCTGATAAAATGCATGAAATGGATGCATTCTGTGTCGGATCATTTCCACCATTGCTGTTAACCATTTAATATCAGCCCGGTGGGTGAACAACAGCATGAAAACCACAGCAAGTCTTGCTTGAAACGTCTGTCCGACAAATCAGCTGAACAAATAGATTAAGTTAATCTGCTTTCTTGGCTTCCTAAACATAGGCGAGCAAATCCTTTCTCCTATAATTACCAGCTAACCTGCACCGAGCAGCACTTTTTGGCACTTACCATAGCGGGCGGCCGGGCCGGGCGTATTGTAATTAGGTTTGCCCTGCTGTTGTTGACGTGTTTCTTCAGCGACTTGTTTTATGTTCACTTTCCTGGTGTGGGCTGACGTATTCAGGATTTTTCATGTTTTATTTTTACTAGAAAAATGCGTTTTTAGTCTGAATACAGAAAAGAGGGTGATTTAAGAAAAAAATTTGTTGCGATACAGTTCAATAGTTGTCATCAGCGCAGATCATCAGAGTGTACATATTTTCTTCAGGCTGATTGGCCAGTAGGCTGATTAAGATCTGTCTGTGACTGGCTACAGTGTCAGTCATGTGAACATGTGGGTGTGAGCATACATTTTAGCCATTTCCTAGTGAATCATATTCCGGTAATGCGTTATATTACGGAATTTCGAATGAAATTCAGTAGAGATGCCATTACCCATAAAATCAGGATTTTTGGAGCTTAAGTTGTATGTGAAATTAGACATTTTATGAAATATGTGAGTTTGCATTCACTGTGGGGCGGGGGGTGTGAAGGGCTCGCGGTTAATGAAAATGTGAAAAAAATAATAAAAGGTTATGTCAGAGTTTGAAACTATTTTTTATTTCATTTGTAATTACAAAATGTAGTGACTTTAAAGTACTGGTATTTGGAATAATCAAACAATATATTAAGGAATCTAAATTATTGCTTTAATAGATAAAAACATAAAAGAATATAATATACAGTCATGTTTACATAATATGCTAAATATTTTCTTTCGAACGAACTTAAAAATAATACTATATAATTTATACGCATCTTTTTTTTCTTCCAAAGCCTATTAATTTTTCATGTTCTAATCAAGCCAATCTCAAACGAAAGCAAGCTGTAATTGAAGCTATGTAGTTTTAAAAAACTGACGATTTTTATGATTACGCTAAAAACAATCCTTCCATTTCATCGTAATTTTCTCAAATCCTTGTAGCGTTTCTGTTTGCTTAGGCCGTTTGGCCGTTTTGTGCACTGGAACTAACAGAAAGGTGTGAACTGTCCCATCTAAATGGAAACAAAACGTGAAAATTTGAAAAACGAACATGCATTTAAATTATGAGTCTGTTGTTTGTACCAAGGACAATAGACCAATTGTATTTTCCTTGTTTGTACGGAAAAGGAAATGTCTTCAGTTACTTATGTTTTATCACATTACACCACGACGTTAATGGTATGTGTCACCACACACACTAATGTGTGCTGACGAGGCATTACGTCACTGCCAGCGTGAAACACGTCATCAATGTCTGTGCTCTACTCACGTAAACAATTGTTCACGTAAACAATCTGCCGGCACGGCGCGCTGGCTCTGCGCCGGCCCAACGCCGTACGGCGTCGGGCCGTCGCCGAGCCAGCGCGCCGTGCCGTATGGATCTTGTTGCACTCGTCCCGGATGGGTGGTGCACTTGACTGTGACATCTAGTGGTCACACCCGCCGCTGCCGTGATGCGTGGATGTCACGGAAGCCTTCGAGATTGCTTGTTCTGGCTTCCTCAGACTCTCGCTTCCTCTGTTATCGAGTGTGTGAGTCTTCTACACCTATTAGAGCATGTCCGATCACTCAACTTACATTGATAATTCAAACGTCAATATTTAAATGTGTATGACCATTGACGACGTCAGCTCAGCAATTAGCATTATGTGACAAATCATAATCAACGGTTCGCTTATTTTTTTTAATTTATATATTTGGAAATTCACGATTTGCTGAATAGTGTTCAAATTAATTAGGAAATTACATTTAAACATTACATTAAACATTAATTACAATTAAACAGTACTTTGTGCGAAGTTTTACAATAAATATAAGATATAAAAGTACATGTGCATCATTATTCTTCAAAATTTCAATAAAAAAAATCCGATCAAGTCTACAACTCTATAATAATCCTCGCACCTGATGTTCTAAAAGTAATCGTTTATAATGACTCTGTCGCACTTGGCCGGACTGAGCAACGCATATCAGCGGACTACGACAGTACGGAAGAATAACGAACACATTCAGGACATATCCCAGCAAACACAAAACATTTAGGTAGGCTTCTGGACAAAACGAGTTTCTGACTGACGTATTTATGTAGTAGCGAGCATCTCAGAACATGAAGCGTACACCGGACACCGACAGAACATGAAAAAAACAATGACGAACACCAACGGATGACGTTCGATTCTTGTCCGTCGGACGTATCCAGCCAAGTGTAACAGGGCCATACTCACAATGAATTAAAATTAGATAAAATATATGTAAATTCTGATGTGCAACATTTGGACAAGTTATCGTTTACATTATAATGTAAACGATAACTTGTTTATCGTTTACATTATAATGTCAACGATAACTTGTCTAAATTTTGCACATCAGAATTTACATATATTTTTTTCAACGAGATGGTTGAAAGAAACTGTTACGCTTTTTATAGTCCTGCAAATATCACGGTTCATTGACGCTCCTGGCCAGCATTCTGCCAGCTTTAACTCGGTGTTTGCCCTGCGGTGACTATGATTGATATGATTGCCCTGTGACTGCTTTAAAAGCAAGGCAAGTGAAGTGTGGAAACAAAGAGGTGGCGACTTGTCATTTCAGTGTGAAAAGATCAGGCTCTGAACAGCTGTACATGGACGCTGTCACTCACAGCTGCTGCTGCGTGGCATAAAGGGTGCACTGGCCAATTTTACGTTTATCCGCCAGGAGCTAGAGTGTCGTTTTTGCCACTCTGTAGAGATACTAGTGACTACATTGTAGCACGTTATGTTTTATTTCAAGGTTAAATTTGGGTCAATGTTTAAATGTTATTTTATGCATAGATATATTGAAATAAAAATATATATTAAGGATTTGATAACAATTTCAGTTAGGTTCAATAAAAAGATGCGTATCGTTTCAAAGAATATATTATATGTCCATTCCACCTATTCCTGATCATAATTGATCAAAATGTTATTTCTAATAGTTTATTTTCTATCTAGTGTGTGTGATTTCTCCGGGATTTACAGGGTGCGTTGTCTTTTATTTGTCCGGGATCAAGTTAGCCACTCATGAGGAGAGAGATTGATTATGATAATGGTGGCTGCTTCTACTTACACCCTCACCTCTTCCTCTTATAGTCGTTCACCTCTGTCTACATTGAAGCACTACAAACAAACAATTTACATCTTATGTTAACTCCAAAAAAACGCCATGTTTTTCTCACCACCCATGAATTTTAACATTGTTTAAGCAGCCATTTATAATATTTATAACTGTAATGAAGCTCATCCTTTAATCGGAAATCTACGTACGTTGCGCAAGGATAGCTGATTGATAGCGTGGTTGACTCAGAGCTCGGGGGCACCTGGCTCGTACCAATATTTTTTTAGTTGATAATGACAACTGAAGAATATTATAATCCATTAGCGCCTCATTGGAAAACGTATAAAAAACATTATAAAAGTGACCATATGTGAGCGCTGACATCTGAACGATTGACATCTTTTATCACATTAAGCAAATAACTTATAAGTTTTAGTTTAACCGCAACTCGTGCTTCATGCTACAGACAGAGTTATCTGTATGATTATGATTCCTTGTTCAATCTTCTATTCGAGTATTTTAATGATGCGACATCTTCAACTGTAAGGGCTTTTTAGTTTATTTTCAAATAAGATATTGTCACTCACGCTGCCTCGGATTCCCAGATACAGTCAAATAGTTGTAGCTCACTTTAAGTAGTGGGCACAGTAATAACAAATTACAAGATGAAATAAAAGCTTTTATTTATTTACCATATTATTTTTAGCGACATGTGTGGTTCGCGAACTTTTTAATTTATTATAATTTCAGTTCTGTAAGTGTTGTTATCCCGACTGGGAAAACGGCTTCACATTCTCGTCCCACATTTTATTTATGTTGTTGTTTTCCTGTGTTGTAGACTGGCAGAAGACAGAGGACCAGAAGAAGAGAGAGAAGTTATTACTGGATGAACTGGTGGTGATCGTGGACAAGAGAGACGAGATAGTGCAAGAGCTGGACTCTCAGGAGCGAGCGTAAGTAAACCAATGTCAGACTCGTATAATATATCTCTATAAATGCCGGGTTTAGAAATGTACTCAAATACTCAAAATGCTCAATCAATCAAGTAAAGTTTTTATTTTTTATTTTTCATTTTGTCCGTGTGGTGTGTATACCTGCCATTTACAAACTTCAAAAATAACGGTCTTTGTGAGACGCTTTTCCAACCAGACTTCTCTTGCAATCATGTTAAATTATAGCAGTAAGTTTTGTCCTCTCTTCGGCACACGTAGCCTGGTACTGTATCTTAATTCACTTGCTACTCGCTGATAAAATCCACGTCAACCGAGACAGAAAAAACTAAGGAGTATGGACGAAGTAATAATCCTCGCTGTTATTAGTATACTCGTGTTTTGTTAGTTTTCTCAATTATACTTTGTCAGCACGATGCGTTGGGTCAGCGCTGTATCAATGCTGGGACAGCGTCTTCGACGCTGTCTCAGCATTGACACAGCGCTGAGTGAGCCGCCCGTGTAATCCGGGTTAGAAGATGACCACAGAGACTGACCTCCCCCCCCCCCCTCTCCGTCTTTCTGTGAAAATTAGCAGAAAGCTCCCATCTTCAAGATGAATCCCACATTTAGTTGATTAAATAAACAGCCCATTATGATATTAACTATTCTAGAAAGGTTTGTAAGAAGGTGTGTAAGGAGTAGGTACTGGCCGCCCACTGGTCAGCTGTGTTAGACCACTGTCCAGCCTTTAGGCAACTGTAGCACAATCTCTGATTATTTGACTAGTTTATGTTATAAGGGCATGAAGGTGTAGTCATGATATTGATAAAAACTGTTCGTATTGATCACTGATGTGTGTTTTAGAAAGCTGATTAAGTAAATACACGAAAACTGAATCATGTGTTTACTTTAAATTTCCTGAGTATATATGGATCAAATTTTCTATTATTTAGATTTTGTTCAAATCTAAATATTTGATGATTTAAAAACTTTTTTCATAACTGACTGTTGCGCGAAGTTAATAAATGAGGAAACTGAAGAGCTCTAAAAAAGACGTTTGATTTTGATTGACGAAAACCCATGAGGAGAGAGCAGTATATGTAGGGTTCCCGCGTGTGAGTGTGAGTGCGGCACTCGTGGTGCGGGCTGCCCGGAATCACACGAGGTCCAGAAGCCTGTGCAACCACTTGTCCCCCGGGATCTATAAAATGTGTGTTATCAACTATTTAAGGTGTTTACAAACGCTCCGCTCACTCTCTCGCGGTGGCATAACAGCCGCGACCGCGAATCATATTCCAATGCTGTTTTAATATTGGGCCAGCGTCGCAGACGCTGGCCCAATATTAAAACAGCATTGGTTGAGCAGTGTTGTTTGCTCGTTTGTTAATCGATGCAGCCCGCCAATAACAATCTGAGTAGTTTTTGGTGCGTTAGGCACGAGTTTGTTTTTCTGGTGATCAGTGTGGGAGACAGACGTCCGCAGGTTGTTTGTGCTTGTGGTGTCCTAACAGATTACAACGTCACGCTCGTTTGCAAAAACGACTACATTACATTACACGCGAACCGTATTCTTCAAGGCAAATGACAAATGGCTGTCATATTTATTTTACAAATTTTCAAAATTGTGCAGATGAATTAATCTATCTTTTATTATGGCATAACTTATTCTGTAAGTTTTATTTTCACTTCCATACGATGACCCAATACAGTTAAAAAAAAATCGTTTAAACAATTTTCAAACAATATTCAATTCGTTTTTAAATTAAACTGTTTGCATGAATATGACAATCAATGTTGTTGCGACGATTGCCTAACATTAAACCAGCATTGGCTCAGCATTACTGCTGGATAATATTACGTGGAGATTCGATGTAGAGACGAAACATTATTTCCCCCCGCGAATTTCTGACTAATGTTAGTAAATTACAACAAATGGCTTTTAAAACATTACATTCATCGTTTTAGAAGTGAGTGTTGTACAGGAGATCAACGTTCTCAAATATACGCCTATATTTTTTTCAAATTAGTGCCAGTTGGATCTCTTTAAAAACTATGTATTTCTGGTTCAAATAGCCACATGCTAAATATAAATAATTTCAACCAATCATCATTTAATAAAATATAGCACTACAGCCCGTGACGATATGATGTGAACTATTTTGCCTCCTTTTCAATGTAGATTGTATATTACATACAAAATATAAAGGAATGTAGGGAAGAATATAAAAACGCGTATGCCTCTGTTTTCGTACGATAGACGTTACAAGCTGGCTGAACTATCGGTGTTTGACCAACGTTTAGCCAGCATTCAATGTTTGTATCCATGGTTAGTCCCTAACGTCAGACCAGCGGGCAGTGCGAGTAGAAACAAGAGATGCCACCACCACAGACAGCGATGTCCACTCTACACGAGACATCGAACCAATGTTGTATTAATGATGGTCCACCGTCTGTGACGCCCGCCCAGCATTAATCTAACTTTTAGTGAACCTCTGGAGTTTTCTGGGGATGGGATGTCCAGTCTACAAATGCACATTTAATGGGATAGAATGTAAAATAGATGGCAGCGGCGCCAGGTGCAGAGTGCTAACCTTTTCAGCACCAGGTCGCTTTGATGCGTCATTTGGATATTATATGAAAGCTGGTCGTTTCCATTCACCATGAAATGTGAATTGCTGTCGCAATTCACACATCATGGTGAATGGAAACGAGAATAAACACCCTAGAGTTGAGAGGGTTAAATTCCTGATGGAATGTAACAGTAGATGCTTGGTGTGGCGGGCGGGGCTGGCCCTCTGCCTGCAGGGATGGGACAAGCCACAGCACCGGCGGCCATCACATGTCACGTGGTGTGTGAGAGCATTCCTATTGGATGAGAACAGACCTCTAAATGCAATGTTTAGGAAATATATTAGTGTCACGTAGTGTTTTGTTGTGTTTTAATTGTTTATGAAATCAGCCGTTTTCTGTATATTAAGTCTACGCAGCTGTAATCTCAAAACATGTAGTTTCCCTTCATATTCTGGGTTTTTGGTTGATATCAAAATATCAGTTAAAAACCGCAACCTCAATGCAAACTTTTAAAATATTAATATTTACTAAGTTTCTCCATTTAATCAATTAATTTCTCGTATGTAATAACCACTATTCTAAAACCAACATATCGTATAATATTTATCTATTTCTGGCTTTTTTTGCCTCTCAACGAATTCAGAACTCAGAATTCACAACTTATCTGTCTTTGTACAAAGGCTTATCCTCAACACTGTGGTTTACAAGTATTTTATGGAGTATTTACATTACTCACCGTTTTATACTTCTCACATTTTGTTTGCGTTTAGTATTAGATGTCTTGTGATTCACTTTCGTTGAGTGGTGAAAAAACTGAAAATTAACTTTTTTATCTGTATGATTGTTTCAAACGATTATTCCAACAGTAAATGGTTATTTGGCGATATAAGAATTATGAAGATAAAACCTGCTTGGATGTTACTTGGATGTGCTAATTTGCTGTATTTTTTTTTATTTAACCATCAATTTTATTTAACCATCAAACAATAAAATTTGAAGTTGTGGATCGCTGTAGCGAGACACAACTTCTAGTAGACGGTGATAATTCAAATTCTACAATTTAACGCTCTAAGGGCTAATTATAGGCCTAGAACCGTGGAAGCAGACTACATCTCGACCAATCCGAGGCTTACAATATATCGTAACTTGTACGAGAATACCTGTGTTTTACGTGATAGGTGTATCCATGCTTCATAAAAGGACCGTTAACCCAGACTCAGGTGCAGACGTATTTCAGTGTAGGCCTACCTATAATTGCTAATATTATCTAGACCTATTATATAACAGCAAATATGATTAACACCCTTAAAAAGACACCCACTGATCCCGTGTTCGATTCTCGAGATGCCAACAGTGTCTCGTCTGTGCGCAAATGCATGTTGATTCTGACTGCTCAAATAGTATGATAAAACATTTTAAAAGTTATCAAAAATGGGAAAAGTTTACTTGCATCCCAGATGCCCTACAAACGATTAAATTAAACTTTTGGAAAATATTGCTCAATTGATTATTTCCCCACATGTGAAATTCAGATGACTGCAAAGCAAATTTTATGTGCCATAGAACTTTCTGTGCAAACTATTAAGGTATGCAAAAATAAACCAACTTTTCTATTTATGAACTCTATTCACGAGTAAATTAAACTATTGTCTAGGTCACATTGCTCACACGCGGACCTTCTCATCATTGTCGCCATGCGCATGACGATGACGTCACAATCACGTGTCATACAACAGGCTGTGATTGGCCGGATTGACGTGTGCCACGTGACCACCTGTGCCCGGCACATGGCGCGGCTTATTCGTGGCACGCGCCCCCGAGGGGGCGCCCCCCTAAATCCGAACAAAACTTTCCAAAACTGATCCTCCGTTTGCGTATGAGCTGAGCCGCGTCTGTGGCCGGGCGGGCCAGGTACCCGAGAATAAAGGTGAGTTAGCTGCCTCACCGGATCCCGATCCAGGCCGATACACACAATCCCACTTGAGGGGGCTCAGCACGGATTTAGCCGGCATCTGCCCGATCAAGGGGGCTGCTGCCAGGGTCAAGTATACACCCGCACCCCCGGGGAAATCTAAACCCAGAATGGTACTCATTGGCGCGGTGATGGGTGAATGCTGGGCCGGTGTCACAGACGCCGGCCCAGCATTGATTCAGCACTCAATCTTCGCCATTACTTACTATTTCTGCTTTTGTTAATGGCAGATATACTTTTTGTCTGGTAGGATCGGAGGTAAGCTTCCCCCGGGGGGTGGGGGTGGGGGGTGTAATCAGACCCGGGTTGTTGGGTCCCAGCAAACACGAAACATTTGTAAAGCATTTATACAACGCCGGCCCAACGTCTTCGACGTTGGGCCGACGTTGTATAAAAGTTATACAAATGTTTTGTGTTTGTGGGGTGGCACTGTTTGAGGTGTGTGAATCCCTGAGCTGTGGACTGATGGTGTAAGGGGATCTCTCACTGACAGCACCGCACATCTCACATTCTCCACTCTTCACGGCCGCTTCAAAGCCAGATAAATGTAACACTAGAACACCCTGAAAACCCTGCTGATCACATCTGAAACGATTCCTATGAGGTGACTACCTCAACCTCACCACAACGTGAGGTGCCTGTCGCAGAAATACGGGTTTTCTTTGCGTGACAGTAGTTAGTTATTGATAATTATTGATTGTCTTGTTGAATTTAATCCTCGATTATTCCGGAATATTTATCTAACTAGATGAAAATGCCCGTTCTAGAGTTGTGAAGTTTCCCATAATCCGATCTACATAGGCCGACCCATGCTCAATCGGTCTGGTTGTGTCACAAAACTCTGTGGTACTGGGTTTGAATCCCAGCCGTGTCGGATGTTTGTTTATCATCGGGTTTGAGCACATACTGCGCTTCAAACTGTTCAAGGGTATGAAGTCTACAGTCCTGTCTAAAGTACAGGGCACTGTAAAAAACCCCTGAAGTCGTTCGATAAAAGTAGGGCATATTCCCGACTTCGGACTTTCTTCTGTCGCGATTATGCCATTATGTGCAGAATGCGACGTAAACAATATTTACTCACTCTCTATGTCTATAAATGATTTTGTTCCACTTTAAAGTTATATTGAGTACTCTGTTTCAATTCAATAAATGTTCAAATCAATCTTTTTTTATCGTGACAATTCTTGTTTTAGCTGCAATAGCTGCATGTCGTGATAATATTATATTAATTACAGAGTACCCTTTGACATAATTATGGTGACGCATACTTATTGTGTTGAGAATATTAACTTTGAACAGATGAGCAATTTGTTGAACATATAAGCCATTTGTTTTATTTCAATCCAATATTTCATTAAATGGTTTCTATTCACTAAACACCCACGTGTTAATTGTGCATGGACATTGAAAATTAAGTTATTTAATTAATATTTAAAATTAAAGGGTGATTATGGTGGGTGAATATCAGTGGTTTCGTCATGTGTTCAAAAACAGTACCCAAAGAAATCATTGTCCTTGGGAAAAAAAATCAAAATATTGTAATTACATTTCAAAACTACAAAAATGATTTATGTGTGATTTATAGACTACATAGATCGTTTGTATAATGAGATTCGGGACACCAAGAGTGGTGGCGAGGGGTTTATAAGAACATCAGTGATTTGGTGGAGTGTCTCAACAACGACACCTGACACACTTGAGCGGTTAGTGTGCCGTAAGATTGCCCTAACACCACACCATCTTGACACCGTACTGCTATCAAAGTGGTGTGGAATTAACCACTGGTGCCTTAGGGTCCTCAGCAAGGCCACTTCATCTTCTGCATGGTGGATCTCTGTGGCCACCAGATGGTCTTATCACATACCATTTAACCGCAATTCCTGCAGCAATGTTGTTAATAACTAACATAATAACCACTCGTGTACATTCTAAAAATCGGAGTGATTTTGATTGGACTGTTGCGTCGTCTGCCGGGGCAGTGCGCCGGCTGGAGTACCAGGAGAGAGGGTTTAAACAGGGGATTTGGATTTAGAGGTAGATTGGTGAAGAATAGGCAGCTATCTTTCTAGTTAATGCTGCGTCCCCTCTCCATGTGTGTGTGTGTTTGTGATGAGCCGGGTTTAGTCCCCTGATCCCGTACCAGAATTAAACGCCGAACCAACAACGGCAGAATGCTGGGCCGCCGTCTGCGACGCCAGCCCAGCATTCTGCCGTCGCTGGTGCTTGTGACTTAATCGTTACGATGTGGAGCCGCAGCTGACGCGCGCCTCGTCTCTTTACAACAATTAAGATAAAATAGTTTAAATTGGCGCGCGGAACCGGAGGGGGGGGGGGTGTGTGAAAGGATTTATATATATCTCGTATCCGCTGCTTTCAAATTTTGGCATTTTCCAAGTTCCATGTTTGCATATTTGAATCTGGCCAAGATTTGTATCTCCGTTATTTTATCATTACTGAAGAATACCTTATAGTATACAAACTAATCTGTGAAAGATTAGAAAGTTTACAGTAAGCCTTGATATAAAAAAGTGATGTGGTTTATCCATTGAACCAATGTTGAGTTGATGTTGGCCCATCGTCTACGACGCTGGCCCAGCATCAATCCAACAATGGTTCAATAGATCGTGTTTACTGGGACTTCAATCAGAACTAAATCGACTACTATCGCCATATATAATCTCTTTCAATGTATATTTTTAGCTCCCGCCGTCACCGTAGGTGAGCGAAGGGAGCTATGGATTCTACCTCCGTTTTTTTTTGGCCTCTTCTTTTGCCTATAACTTTGTGAGAAAATAAGCTAGGATAACAATTTTTGGTATGTGGGTTACTTCCAGGTGGCTAATGGACGGGTTAAAATATTTTTAATCTTAATTCAATACGCAAGGTTGCAGAGGAGAAAATGATGATGTGACGGCGTTGGGCCGTTGGGCCGTTGGGCCGTTGGGCCGTTGGGCCGTTGGGCCGTCCGTAAACAATTCGTTTCCGGAGCATATCTCTGAAAGTACTTGTCCGATTGTCTTCAAATTTTACACACAACACCCCTAGGGGGTCTAGTTGTGCCTTTTGGGGTATTTGAACTTTGACCTACTTCTGGTTCAGAACTATGACCTATTTAGACGTTTTGACGCGCACTTCGTTTCCGGAGCAGATCTCGAAAAGTACTGGGCCGATGACAGTCATATTGCACATACATGTTCTCTAAGGTCCCTAGTTGTGCCTTTTCAGGTTTTTGGACCTTGACCTTGAAGTTGACCCAGCACTTTGACCTAATTTATAACATCGGTAAATCCGACTGAAAGATTTTGCGGAATATGATGAAAACCGCTCAAGATAGCTACACCATTACTATAAAACAAATTGTGAGGTTTCAGGAGAGGATGCATCTTGAAAAATTTCAAGTCGATAAAATTAAAAATGGCCGCCTATCGGCCATTATTCACCTCGACAGGCCTGATATTGCGGAATATCATGAAAACCGCTCAAGATAGCTACACCATTAATATCAAATAAATTGTAAGGTTTCAGGAGAGGATGCATCCCGAAAAATTTGAAGTTGATAAAATTCAAAATGGCCGCCTATCAGCCATTATTCACCTTGACAGGCCTGATATTGTGGAATATCATGAAAACCGCTCAAGATATCTACACCATTACTATAAAACAAATTGTAAGGCTTCAGGAGAGGATGTATTTTGAAAAAATTCATTTTGTCAAAGTTCAAAATGGCCGCTAATCGGCCATTATTCACTTTCACATGGCCGTTATTTGGTAAACCGTGCTAGATGGCTAGACCATTACTATAAAACAAAATGTGTGATTTCAGAAGAGGATGCATCTTGAAAAAAATCGACTCGATAAAATTCAAAATGGCCGCTTATCGGCCATTATTCACTTTCACATGGCCGTTATTTGGTAAACCGTGCTAGATGGCTAGACCATTACTATAAAACAAAATGTGTGATTTCAGGAGAGGATGCATCTTGAAAAAATTAGACTCGATAAAATTCAAAATGGCCGCTTATCGGCCATTATTCACTTTCACATGGCCGTTATTTGGTCAACCGTGCTAGATGGCTAGACCATTACTGTAAAACGAAATGTGAGATTTCAGATGAGGATGCATCTTGAAAAAAATTGACTTGATCAAATTTAAAATGGCCGCCTTTTCGGCCATTATTCATTTTCACATGGCTGATATTTGGTAAACCGTGCTAGATGGCTAGACCATTACCTGATTACTATAAAACAAAGTGTGAGTTTTCGGGGGAGGATGCACCCTGAAAATTTTTAACTTACGAATTCAAAATGGCCGACAATCAGCATTATTTACCTCGATAGGCCTGATATCAGGTAAACCGTGCTAGATAGCTAGACCATTACTATAAAACAAAATGTGACGTTTAGAGAGAGGATGCCTTTAAAAAGCTTTCGACTCAATCGAATTCAAAATGGCCGCCTATCGGCCACTATTTACTTTCACATTGCTGATATTTGGTAAACCGTGTTAGATAGCTGGACCATTACTATAAAACAAAATGTGAGATTACAAGAGAGGATGCATTCTGAAAAAAATTGACTCGATCAAATTCAAAATGGCCGCCTATCGGCCATTATTTACTTTCACATAGCCGGTTTTTAGTAACCGTACTAGATGGCTAGACCATTACTATAAAACAAAAAGTGAGATTTCAGGAGAGGATGCATCATCAAATTTTGACTTGATCAAATTCAAAATGGCCTCCTATCGGCCATTATTCACTTTCACATGGGCGATATTTGGTAAACCGTGCTAGATGGCTAGACGAATGAAATGTGAGATTTCAGCTGAGGATGCATCTTGGAAAATTTTGACTTGATCAAATTCAAAATGGCCCTCTATCGGCCATTATTTACTTTCACATGCCCAATATTTTGCAAACTGTGTTAGATGTTAGTCCATTACTATAAAACAAAATTTGAGGTTTCGGGGGAGGATGCACCCTAAGTTTTTAACTAATTTATATCGAATTCAAAATGACTGTAAATCAGCTATTAGTTAACTCGATTGGCCTGATATCGGGTAAACCATGCCAGATAGGTAGACCATTACTGGGATACTGATTAGGATCATTAATTTCAATGGAGGTTTGCAATTTCTGACAGACTGTCTAGTTCTTATCTTACTCTTAGACTGGGCTTCTTAGACCTAGTTGTCTTGCGTCTTGATTTTTGACCTAGACTAGGAATACATTAATAACCCTATACAAAATTGCTTAAATCAAATTCTAATTCGGAGCGGGAGCTCCTGGACTTATGTAGTCTTGTTTAACCTGCTTTGGCCTGGATTATGACACATGATCATGCTCATGATTTGCGCGGCTCTGAGCTCGGTCCGCCTAGGATATAGGCGCTATAGAAATTTTATTGATTGATTGATTGATTGAAGTCATTATATTCAGAATTGATCAATTTTCTAGCACTTATTTATTCAAAGATTCTTACTTTTTGAGGAGGCATGTACTTGACATATATTCGGGTTGTCCTGTTTTCTGATCTCTGCTCACATTAATAGATCATCACACCAGGCTAAAAATCGAACCTTCCACCCGTGCCACGTGGCCAGCTGTCCCCTGTGTCACCCGACCGCCATTCTGGTTTAACGTTGTTTTACTGCCAGGTCAACGTCTCTGACGTTGGTTTAACGTTGTGCTGAAGTTAAGCCTGAGCAATTAAACTTTTTTTAAATCGGCTTTTATGCCAAATACTATATATATTCACCCGAACATGGTGTATTGTCGGCCCAGCGTCTTCGACGCTGGGCCAACATTACACCAGGTTCGGTTGAACGTCTAGTGTATTCTGGTTTGTGGTCTGTGTCAATCCGTCGTGTCCACATTTGCTGGTGGTATCTGAGCCGTGGCGTTTTTACAGCACACTTGATCTGTCTCGCCCGGCCTGATCCCTTCCTGTGAAAAAGCGGCTTACGTCCACGCATGCCCTCTTCAAAATACCCACATGTGATCACAACAATCACGCTCTGTATCTTTGTCCAAAGCTCAAACTTTCAGAAGTCGTCGGGTCCAAACCAGCGCCGCTCACTTCTCGTTTGATGTTGTCAATCAGTTGTTGTTATGAGTATATTCACTTGACTTTGTGTAGGCCTACAATTGAAACAACAGACCTTCAAGAATAATCGTTGTTAACAATCAGTATATTTTCTTATAATTACTGCCACGTGTAAAAATGCTTATCACACTATTCAGTTTTAATTTTTGAATGCCGATTAATTCACGGAATTGTTCTTTTTTTCCTCAGACATCTTTATATCTATAGCATAACTTTTTATCTGTCCATTCTTAAGTGATAACTGGCCCATTCTTAAGTGATAACTGGCGTAAAGTCTGTTTGCATGTAGGCCTATCTGCTGACAATAATGTTTTGTTGGAGAAATTATAATGCCCAGTCACTGATAGACTGTGTACTTTTGAAAGTAGTTTAGAATTATTATTGTGTGGTTTCAGAATTGAAGAAGATGAGGAGATCGAGAGGAAGCTGAACAAGAATCTGCAGGAGAAGCCTCCCCTGAGTAGAGAAGAGAAGTGTGTCATCCAGTGAGCTGCTCCTTATAACGATCCCAAAATGACGTAACATTGGGAATCTCCTCGTCCATCTACCAGTCCCTTCAGGGTCATACACATCGTGGCGTGGCGACGAACGCGTTCGTCGCCACGCCACGATGTGTATGACCCTGGATCGTAGCAACGCTCCACGTCGCTACAACGTCTTGAACAATCGTGAACAGACCTGCGTCTGCCTGCCTAGTCAAACGTCAGCTCATTGCGTTGCTTCTTATTGGGAATATACATGTACCATTACAGCAACGCGATTTGTTGGTGAACTGATGCTCGTAATTACAGTAGCAGACAATGACGTGATATGCTGTTCGACTGGTGTTCATAATTTATCATACCTGCATGGAGTGACACCACAGTGATGCCATCGTACTTTACTAGTGTATAGCCAGAACAGTGAGCACAGAAATACGCTGGTGGTGGTGTCTACGACGTCGACACAACACAACATTAAATGAACATTATTAATCGTCTCTTATTTGCCAGTGGACATCATGTAAAGCAATGTTTGATGCACAATGGATAATGGTTTATGGCGAACTGTTTGAGCCTAGAACCATTATTGTCGGAATGACAAGCACATGACGACAGTATCAGCCTCCACCCATGTTATGTATTCAGATACACTCGCTTCCCAGCAAATAAATGACGTTGAACATTAACGCTGGCCAGTTGTCTGCGAAGTGGCCCGGCATTAATTCAACATGTACTGAACGTCTAGTGTTTGCAGGGTTCTTTTTTCTTGCTGTGATAAAGCCTATCAGCTGTCTCTCTCTGCTTAATTAGCTCTGATTATTTATAAATCATGTTCATAAATGCCGCGGTGCAAAGGTAAAGCAGTAACTGCTTACTCTAAAAGTAACAACCTGGTAACTGCTTGCTTTTAGAGTCAGCAGTTGTGTTGCTTGCCTTCGCCCTGCAGAATAGGTGTACGATATTCCCCTGTCAGCTGTGTATCACCACTGTTTTGTATTGATATTAACTATGTTGTCACTAGCAAGCAATTTTGCATTATTGTGAATAATTAGTGACAAATCATCAATGGTACTGTGTTTTTGTTAATCGTATTAGACAATTAGTTTGAAAGCTATTTGCATTGATCGTTACAATGGACTCTTCTACGAACAACACACACTTATTTCTGTCCAATATGTTATATGGTGCTCTCTTTTGTGTTTTCCAAGGGTGTTTTTCCGAAGACTGTTGCTGTCGATACCATCATGTCATTATGTTACCCTATGTTACCTTTACTCTCCCGCCTTATCATAGTTTACTGAATAGTCTGTTTTGCTGTAAACCGTTAAGAAGTCAGCTACCACTCATTATACTATATCTCTATATCCATTAGTCTCAATAGCTGCACCTCGTATCCGTGTTATTCTGAATGGACTTCCACAAGCTGCTAGATTATTGGAAAATGCAAAACAAACAATACATAGAAACTTAAGGTGTACTATATGAGTTTGATAAGCAAATATAATTGCATTGTTACAAAGGTGTCAGAGGTTACAAGTTTATTTAGGAGGCTGTTATATGGTTAGGTTATTGCTGAGGTATAATATTAGGCCTCTCTATGTATAATATATAGGCTTTTGTATGTAAAAGTCTTCAAAGTTAGTAATAAGGCCTGATAGCCCACTGTAAGAGTCTAGTAATCAAGAATCAAGTAACCCGTGATCTATCTCAGACGTTACTATATAAAATGACGCTCTTAATTAGTGCACACTATTTCCTCTTAAGTACGACGTGTAATCACATTGCTTTCTTAAAACTGCCCCATCATAGACTTTGTTAGCTCTTTACGTAGTTACATAGTGTCAAGATTGCTGGCTAGTCTGCAGGTTATACTTTTCATTTAAAAAAAATGTCCCGGAATCTAAGCATGGTACAGCATTGAATCAAAGTTGGGACAACTTACGTTTTGTCTGGTTTCTCTCGAAGGATTTATTCTGTCAAACACCGGACATCGGGCAGCCTTTTCAAATATTCATCAACTCTGTCATCCACATGCGCCTTTTATCTTCTACAACTTGTTCAACCATTTAAGTACGGCCGACTCATTTCATCGTTTTCAAACTACTTTTTCACAATATTTTTTTACTGATATTTATCAAAGGTGAAGGTGCATATTTCAAATAAATCAAATCCAATAAAAGTGAAAATTGTGACTTGAGGAGTATTATCATACATTTGAATATCATTATATACACATGAACACTTCAATTGTGATAATAAATTAGCCAAGCATATAGATTCCACTAGATAGCAAATAAAGCAGTTATATAGACATAAAATTTTATTATATATATGATATCTTAACATACGTATGTGACCATCAGTGCATTTATTTTATAGACAATCAATGGCCACTTTAGGACAGCACGCTCGCACTCTGCCTCAACCCCAGTCTTGCCGCATTAGCTGAGTGTGCCTTCCCTGCAGACCCAAGTCAGTCTCACCCAGGAAACACAAGAGATTTGTATAACATTTGTACAACGTCGGCCCAACGTCTTCGACGTTGGTCCAACATTGTACAAATGTTATGCAAATCTTTTTGTGTTTGCTGGGTAGCCAGCGACTGGCTGAATGAATGACCAACAGAGAATATGCTGATCTTACGTTGAGTCAGACATTATGTTCGCACGTTTTGTTCCACCTGCGCCACTAGTCAAAGACGAGCAAATCTGCTGAACAAGCTGTTCACACCAGAAAGAGATTATATTTATATCCTTCACTTTTCATTGACTTTCAATCAAACATGCGCTAGTTGTTTATAATAATGATCAGAATAGTGATCAGGATAATCATTTTTATATTTGATTTTTTCAAGCTGGAATATATTTAATTGTACACGGATGTAATTGCATATATATAGATCTGAGCATTGGAAAATTAAAATTGTTAGAATTGATCACATACCATGCATGGGCTACATACTGCATGTACATTGGACATGGGATATATTGTGACTGCACCATTAATCAAACGTTGAAGCAACAGTTTTCTGTGCTGCCCCATACCTTCAAATTAATTCAGATGGTAGTTTATTGCGAGTGAACATGTTTGATCGAATACAATAACCATTTTATTTTTAATAATGATATAGTTTTAAGTATATTATATATGTTCCCGTTACAAACAAATCTATCCTTTTTTCACTGCATGATTGTCATTTGACTATTATTTTTGTGTCAGTATTATTTTTTGCACATCTGATCAATATACTTTGTAAGAATGGTTGTTACCTTTTGACTCACTATTACGTACTATATACATCACGTCTAGGTGTTGTGGGGCGATCATTGGAGTGGTTGACCCTACCCAGCAAACACAAAGCATTTATATCACATTTGTACAACGTCGGCCCAACATCTTCGCTGTTGGTCCAACGTTGTACAAATGGTATACAAATGTATGGGTATACCTAGATTTCTTATATTGACCCACCCATTCTTTAACCGAATTGTTACATGTATTAGCTACTGACACGGGAAGATATCGTCCCCTTAGATATGAAAGGGTGTATCTGCCACTTTGCAAAGTGGCAGATACACCCTTTCATATCTAAGGGGACGATATATGTATTCCCTACCAACTGACCAAGACCCCCCGATATATTCTTTGGGAAGAAATGTAGTCTCAGATTTTGTAAGGAAATTGTTCATTTTGTACATCCCCATCTTGTCTACTTTATGTCTCTGTGAATCTGTATCAATGTGAGACATTTATGTTATGCTGGTTTAAGGTTGGGCTACCGTCTGCGACGCGGGCCCAACCTAATCCAACATGACATAAATGTGTCGGCGGCTGATTGTCATTGATTCTTTTCCGCGTTTACTGTTTAGAAAAGTCAAACATTTCAATGAATTAAATCATGAAATGTGACAACTCGTACATTCCACGAGAAGGACAGCATATACAAGAGATACAAAAATACTACTGAAAATATGACGTGATTCTCTGGCATCAATTTTCCGCGATTAATCATCCCATTTAAAGTGACGTATCATTTTGTCACTTTAGAGGGGAATGAATAGGATTCTGGCCATGGCGTACATTGATCACTAGGTATGCTGTGTTTTCTACTTGCTATGTGTTTGGTAAACAAACGGCTCAAAAATATTATATGTAAGTGTGGCGCGGTATTGAAGAAATGCAATCGGTTGTACTATCCAATATAAAGAGTATGTTTCTAATTAAATGGATATAAATCTCTAAAAAAGACTTCGTAACTCCTTCTCCTAAAGCCACGTTTTTGGTGTGAATGGGAATTTGAATACTGTAAACTTTGCTGCCATGTCGGCGCTGTTTGTATATATGTCTACCATATCCTCATTTACACCCCAGTTAAATTTAACCCGTGTATATTAGTATATATAATCTGTTTTATTAGCAAGATGTATTTTTTTGTTCAGGAGGTGGCCCAGCAAACACGAGACGTCCACCCTGTGTTACAGGTGTTGGTTTAGTTGTAGCCCACCGCCTGCGACGCTGGCCCAACAATAAACCAACGTTGTCCTGGCTGGGAGACTTAACTGTGTCCCCAGTAAACACAAAACATTTGTATAACATTAATACAATGGAGGTCCAACGTCTTCGACGTTGGGCTGACGTTGTATAAATAATATACAAATTATTTGTGTTTTCTGGGTTCACACTGCTTTGTGTTTATCTGTGTAACGTAACAACAGAGATCATATAGTACGTGTATTATTTACTGTAATAATACCGGTAATCATCATTATGTTATATCCCCCCCGGGACCCAATGGGTCATGTGTGATACTTCGAGTCACAATTAGTTTTCACTATCTGCAAACTGACTGAATTATTTGTCAGAAACAACAGTAATTCAACTAAATGTGAGATAGGTATTCTCTCTGTCAGATGGGTAGAACACAAAATACATCATTGATATCAACCCTGGTCACATGTGGCCAGCCGTATCAATTATAAATGCATGTAATCCATTTTAGAAATAGGGTAAAAAATATTAGCCAACCTTATTGTTGTATATGTTTATTTATGTTTTGTATATGTTTTGTCATATTATTATGTTTACTCTTGATGCATGTTATTGTGCCATTATGCCTTCAAGGTTGTTTTTGTCTAAATATTTTCCCTACTCGTCATAGTTGTATGGTTAAAAATTGGCATTCGTGCAGTCATCAAGGTGTTGTAATCTACATTCAGTTTGATTATTATGTCCCATTAGGTTGAGTAATATGTCCCATTAGGTTGTGTGAAACTGTGAGAAAGTGTAGTTATGTAGATTGTAAGGTTGTTAAATCAATAATTAAGTTAATAATTATTGCCAGATAATGGTATTTGCTGAAAGTGAAAAACAAAGCCTATATTTTTACTTGGTACCGGATCGGCCAATGTTTATGTATTATTTAAGTGTATTTAAGTATTGCATGATTGGTATGGTAACATCCATACAACCTTTGTTAGTCATATATTTAATACTTTATTCCAGTGCCAATGTTGAAATATGTTTTTTGTCGTGTGTATGTCATATCTGCATTGTTCATTTATCGTCACTGCGGTATTGAAAGGGTCGTTTCTGCAACTTTACAAACTATCACATACGACCATTGAATGGCAAGGTGACGGTATGTGGTCAACAAGTTCACACTAATATAAGCTAAGAAGTTAGTTATTGGATAAATGGTTTTGTAATAATACACATTGTAAAAAAGGTTTACAACGTTTGCACGGCCCACAGCGACACGGTTGTATTGTTTGTTTGAAAAAAGATAATATAATGCTAAGGTGGTTACAATTGATTTCTACAGTTAGTTATAAAATATACACTTATAATCAAACTATCATCTTTAAATATTCCACTGATATAAGTCACATGTACACGTGTGTACACGTCGATGACCCAGTAGCAACATGTCAGTATGGTTTATGATGTATACACACAAAATCAAACTATTGTCACTATTCACTCTTTTTCACTGATTAACACTTATCCTGCTAGTTTAATTAATTTTTCAACCACTTGATGTTGTGTCTCGCTACCGCGATCCACAATCTCAAGTGGTTGAAAATTACTCATATGTGTTTAATTTGAGACTGAACATTTACATATATGATGTTTAAACTGTCTTTCCACTCCCAATAACAGTTATTTAATCAGCTAATAAAACGGATTAAAAACTACCATTGTCGTGATCAGCAGGCAAAGGGTTAACTGCATCTCTGATATAAGGCGAGTGTCCAGCTAGAACTAGAACTGCATGTTATTTAACTAAGGCACACTCTGTCTACTAAAGTCCCACCATATAAACCAATGTACAGGGTTACGTGCAATAACTTACCTATTATTACATGTCTTCTTGGTGTTAAAGTGTGGCATCTGCCACTTTGTGAAGTGGCAGATGCAACCCTTTAATAGCAAGGTGACACGATGTCCCTAAATATCTGCAGAAACACTATTCTTAAGGCAAACTCTACATTGTTATCAAGGTCAGCAATCTTAAATTGTACTGTTAAGCACTCGGTCACATAATGAACACATATTTATTTATCTTTGCATGATATATCTCCATTGGGAATGATAAGAATACTATAGTATTGTTTACGTATTATTGTGAAATTATGATTCAAGTCCCTTCTACCATGTATGTATACGTGTATACCAATCAGTCATGATGTCCAATTACCATGTTATATCAACCCCCCCCCCCCCGCAGCATGTCAGTTTGTCCATTTATTCACTGCAGATTTATATGTAATCGTTTTTGTTGTATTATGTGTTATAAGGTGCTAGCTGTCGCCGCTACCTCTGGATCTAAACGATTAACTCCCAAAAAGAGAAATTACCCCATGCCATTTATCCGTTCTGTTCCAATGTCAAACCCGGGGACTAAAGGGTCATCACCACCGCGGTGGCAATGATGGCTCTTCAGTCCCCGGGATTTCATATTGGACTAAATTTTAATGTTTGTATATCTTTGTTTGTTTGTTTTTTTGACTAGTGTATGTGTATGTTTTGATTTACAGTTCCTTCTGTATGATTCTGCTCAAGTGTATCGCTAGCCCTGTGTGTGTATAAATGATTCTAACGTGAATTATTATAATGCTGATAAAAACATGCTTAATGATATTTAAGATTGTTAAGCGATATCATTTAATAATTAGTAAGATATTATTATATCGGATTATTCATTGTGACACTGTCAGTTAATATGATTGTATTTTTTCATTAAAAACAGATGTGTCGTATCGCTGATGTCACTTTATAGAGGGACTGACCTAATGCCAGTCTCGCACTGAGCGGATTCTCTACATGGAAAACTGTGGGACGCAAATTCTGTAGAGCATGTTGTCAGAAAGCCCTATACCTAATTTTGCAGCTGCCAATTTCCCATCTGACAGACTCCGTTGGATGTGTTATCGGTGACGAGTTGTTGCTGTATTGTAGTATGATATAATCTGAATATCATCTCTCATGCTACACCATTCTTAACATTGTCGTTTTGTCATGTGTGTTTCCACTCAGCCAGCGCGAAATATTCAGCCATTTGAAGTTGCACCCAACTTCACAACAAAACTGGTTCAATAGCTCGTGTTTTCTGGGGATGGTCTGCACTGTAAACGTCATCCTTTCTTCTCGTTTCCTGCAAAAAAGTTAGCTCAACACTGTACATAATGCTGCCCCAGCGTATGAGATATTGGCCCGACATTAATTCATTATAATTATGTTGGATATCTTAGCACGACTTAATGGCGTGGAAATCATGTGCTCATACACAGTGTTGGTTTAATGTTGGAACAGCGTCGCAGACGCTGGCCCAACATTAAACCAACACTGATTCACATACACCACCCACATCCACTGTCAAATTACAAACAGCCCCACATGACCGATCACGGATGGATACGGAAAGTGAGTGTGGATGTTCAATACGGCCAGGTATGATCGATCCTGCACTGATTGCCATATATACGGTAGACTTGATGAAGGCCCCTGATTGGTGGCTGCCCTTCTCATGAGTCATGTGATCGTGATTCCTTCTATTAACTGATGACGTCACTGGGTACGCTGTAGGTATACTATGACTGATTTTTTGTTGTTGTCAAGCTTATGTGATTTAAAGGCATGTTGTTTTCTGCCGTAGCTTCTGGGCTGAGGATGTGATTTATACTTAATATGTAAATGGTAAGCATCCTCTTAGAGTTGCAGAATGTCAATGAGGTTATCCATGTAACCTCCTTGGATAATGTATAGGAATTTGTGACTTATACTTCCTTAAACCCTCACATGACCAAATATGTAATGTAGTAGATGTATGTGATCTCGCTACATCAGCCGGCTTTCATAATGTAAACCCTCTGTGCTTTGAACACGGATGGCTGACAGGCCTCGTACTGTACACGTGTCCGTGTACGCACAATACAGTATGCTTGTGTACACCTGTTACCATGGTGACTTACGCACACGTTTTATATTGAATGAGTGCACGCATTACGCACGTGTACATATAAAATACATTGCATTGTCATTCAGTCCGCTTAGATTGTGTTTTCCTCTCTCTCTGTGTCTCTGAGAATGCTGTACATATTCATGTAATGAAGTCCAAGACAATTTACCCAATGACACAATGTAAAAGAGGTGGGTCGTCGTGAATGCGCAATCTCACTGATTGCTGCAACTAAAGTTTAATTCTGGGCACGTATTCTCGTACAAGTTGCGATCTCGATCAATCAAAAGCCTACAATATATCGTAACTTGTACGAGAACATCGGCCTATTATAATCCACTAATATTGAAAATCTCTAATGCAGAATTACCCAGCAAACACGACATATCCACCTAATGTTTGACCAAACATCTACCCAATGTTTGACCAAACGTTTGGTGGATGTGTCGTGTTTGCTGTAGGAGCATGTGTTTCATCTAGGCAACCCATCTTGTTAACGGTTTCCGTCAAACAGTTTCGTTTTTTTGTTTGTTGTGGCATCTCTCCTCTTAGTTATACACGTAGTTGTTTAACAATGAGCGAGTATCATGAAGTCCTTTGAAAAGAAATTGTCTCATTAAAGTGTTTGTCTGTTGTTTGCCGTCTAAATATTGTCAATATATAATATTGCAGATACCACATAGCCTAACCACGCAATGAACAATGTTACCATAGATAGACCCATCTTCTGATGGGATTCTTGAAACAATACAGCAACATTTTCAGACACTCAACTTGTTTTGAGTGAATGAAAATGACAATTGTTCACCCCTAGATATGTGAATGTACGTTAACATTAAGTATTTTTTTGTTTTTTGAAGAAAGTCCATAGTGGTTTATTTTTATTTCAGTTTCATATACTGTACTATAGCATTTATTTAAGAAGATGTATTTATGCTCTATGTTGCTCTTGGAAGCAAATAAAACATTGAATGAACAAATACTGTTTTATGCAAGTTATTATTTTCCATATAGAAGTAATAGAGGCGCGGCATAATAATCGTAATCAAAATCATAATCATAAATCCGTTTAAAGTTGCCGTATGGGCCAACAGGACCACCGAGGAGTTGAAGGCTGAAAAACGTTCTCAAAGTCTAGCTGCTGCAGCGGAAAAGGCCCTGTTTCCTATCGACGTTCTGACCCCACTAGGACGAAGTGTCCGTATTTTTGGTGACGTCTCCAGCATGATTCGAATACAACGTCGACGTTGGTCGAACATTGAACACATGTCATACAAATGTTTTGTGTTTGATGGGACGTCCTGTGCTAGCAATCTTGTTGAGAAAACATATCGAAAAAAATTCACGCTGTGCTTTATATCCAATTAATAAAAAATCGGTCTTATCAGGTTTTGATTTTAATTTTGCTCGGGGACATCCAAGAAGTCACAGTCATCTTGAAGGCTTTTATTTTGTAAGAATTTCTAATGGGAAATCAGGATTTTTTTGGCGAAAGAGATAGATATATCTGGGTATCGTCGACTTAAAGATGATCTCTGACATCATGTCTCTATGAGAGTAGTGTACAGAGTAAATAACGGATCCCTGGGGAACTCCACATGTTACTTCGGATGAACAATCAATAAGCTTAACCTTCTGTTCACGACCTGACAGGTATCAGGTGGGGGCGATACATACCAAGTTGACAAGAGAGTGGTGATAATGCTAGAGTCGTAAGTGTCGAATGCATCAGACAGATCTAACAGAGTATTGTGCAGTGATACCTTCTTGTCCATATTCAAAAAGAACGTGATATAACTGCCTAACCTCCAGTAAGATAGCTTAAGTAAAATGTATTTTGCATGCTGACCGATACTGATTGGATAGATTGCTTAGACACTAGAACCATGTATCCATAATGTATATATTGGCAATATAACCAAAAGTTTTATCCCAGAACATTTTGAGCATATTTCTAATAAGAATCCCCCTTTTGGTAATAACAATCTGCTTTAAAAAAATATTATCAATTAAGCATCCACACCCTCTCCTTAAATTGACGATCTGCTGTCAGTATGCAGTAGAGCCTTTACCCTTTAAGCGCAGGGACGGTCTTGATACGTCAGAATCTGACGTCTGTAGATGTCTGAATCAGACGTCAAATTCTGACGTATAAAAACCGTCCCTGCATTGAAATAATTAAAATATTTCTATTGGCCGTACGTAGACCCATAACATAAGTATTCAAATGAACCGGAAAGAGCTAACTAAGGCTTTTATAATGATTTTAAATTGAAAAAAAAACTTTAGCTCCCATAGTTTAAACATGGTTTTAAGGGTTACAGACTACTCAATATAAACTAGGTTTCAGAATGAACATTTAGTTTCGGAACCTATGTAGATAAAATATTAAGTTATTTCTCTATATTAAAATAAAGGGTTAATAAATGTATAGTAGAAGAGATTATCTTAAATTGTGTAATATATGGTTATAGAGACCACACAATATCCAAAACAAAATACGAGAAATTCACTTAGCATTGGTTCAGCGTTGTATCGCGACGTTGTCCCAATAATTTGTCAATATTTTGTTTTTGTGGGATTGAAATAATAACAGTTACAGACCAATATATTATTCCAGTCGATAAAAAAAGGAATTTATTCCTTTACAAGCTGTATAGATTTAAATTTTCTCAGCATATATTTAACATGTTTCTTACTTGATTTATAGTTTATAGCCATTCCCACTCTCTGTTCTTTTTGGCCTTCCTGTATTTACTCAAGAACGTTTTTTATTTATTTTTCATCTTTTAACTCCCTATTCCAATAGTTTTTTTTTAAAACTTTTTCTTCTGGACATATTTTTCTGCTACTTCTATCATGGTCTTATTCGTGGATTTTGTAAGTTCAACAAGGGATTCATTATTTTTATGCCTCCGCGAGCCCGCAGCCGGATGCATTATGTAGTCGGGTTGTCCGTCCGTCCGTCTGTACGTCCGCCCGTCTGTCTGTCCGTCCGGATTACATTTTTTTCGAATGGGAGTGTAAGACAGGAAGGGGGGTGATCGAGGGCTGTTGGATTACTTTTTTTTTAAATGGGAGTGTTAGGCAGGAAGGGGGGATGATCCAGGCCAATTAAAAAAATTCAGGCAGGATGGGCACATGGGGGGTTTTAACAAATATTTATTTCAAGGGTATTTTTCTTTTAACGCAGTAGCCTCTCTGGATTACATTTCTTTTTAAGCGGGGATAGTCAGGCCGGGGGTGGGGGGTCAAGGCTAATTTAATTATTTTTTTGCCAGGGGGGGGGTTCAAATCAAATTTGAACAGAAAAAGTAGGGGGGCCAAGACAAATTATTTTTTTCGTCTATAACCTCCGTTCGGAATACATTTTTTTAATGGTAGGGTAAGGCAGGAAGGAGGTGATAGCCTTTACAGCGGAGGCATAGTCATCGACGCCTGTGTCGATACACCTTTCTAGATGCACACTATTCCTCTATTACTATTTACAATTTTAATTTTTGGTAATATAGATGACCTTTCACTTTCTAGGAAGGTAGTATACAATGTATTTATTTGTTGGACTTTGAAGCGTTCCCATGCTATGTATTCATTCGATATAGACAGAATTTTGTTCATATTGTTCCAATTTAATACGGGCATTACAAGTACTATTCTATTGGTAGGCGATCTAAGCAGTTTTGAAAATGGTCTGCATGTACAAGCGATTTAATTTTTAAGCTTTTAAAATTGGCAGAACTTTTACTGTGATCTATATACGGTTGCGTGCCGCGGCTATCCTGAAAAGTGTTGTGGATAATAAAGAAGAAATTTTACCAACATAATTAACTTGTTAGAGGCGCTATGTATTTTTGTCCTGAAAATTATCATCCAGAGATGTGGAATAAGCAGCTAAAATCTGTTTTGAACAATTAAGTTAAAATATTATTAAAGAGTTGTAGGGTCAGATGGGTGAAATTTTGCTGGTACATAGTGCAAAAAAATAATCTGATTAGAATAAGCCCATATACATAACCCGCTTACTGAAAAACCAACTATTTTCTAACATAAATATGTCAAGTCGACATTGTCAACTAGAGTCATCTGTATTTATGTTCAGTCCGGTCATCTTGTTCAGTTTATGTGTACGTTCGTCGCCTGTGTTATCTACCAGGCATGGCCTTATCGAGGATGTTGCTGACGCATTCTGAGGTCGGGAAGGGTTTTTTTCCAGCATAATATCCGATATGTTGTGATCGTCATTGAAAATGTTAAATATTTTTAAAGAATATAAATATCCTGCAAATATATTTGAATTTTATGCATGCATATCTCACTTGTGAATATGACAAAAATAGCAAAATATATCAGATTGTGTTTTAGGGTTATCTGAAGATATCCAACTATAGATCGTCGCCTCGGAGCTAAAGGATCCTATCTGACACTCGTTAGAGTGGCAGATAGAATCCTTTAGCTCCGAGGCGACGAGATAGAAACATTATATTGAATGTAGTTTTTGGGAGTATTAGTGTGTGAATACTCTGAGTCGACTTATTTTTAATTCTAGTTTTAGTGCCTGCTTATAATTTGATCAGTGCCGTACATTTCAAGGCCGCGTGGTTTCAATACTCTGCTTGACAATGTAGTGGATTGATAATGTATAGTAAAAGTGATTCTTCATTGAATCTATTATGGCTGGTCCCCTCAATACAGGCTCAATGGATAATAGGATGTTGTTAGTCCACGTGTCAAATATCAGAAGCGTTATTCTCTATAATAAACGCCCATCAATGTTTTGGAGAAGAAACGGATGAAGCCCTAACCTTTCTAAATCAACTTTGGTGACTATTTACCTCTCAGATTTTCCTAAATTATTTTCTAAAATTAGAATGTATTAACCGGTGATTTTCCAAAAAAATGTTCATATGTTGTATTGTGCAGACAATTATTGTGAAGTGACTCTTTACATGTCATGGATAGTGCACTGTAGATAACAAAATAACACAAGAAACACTGAGATTTAGGTCTTCGCAAGTTCAAAATGTGGAAATAGTGGAGTAATTTAATTTTCTTAGTTATCAGAGAGCTTGTGGCCAAACATTGACAGGCTTTCCATAAAACTCCTTGATGTTGAGCTGGGAAAACGAGCAGCCGCCAATTTAATTACTGCTTCATTCACCAGGGTGCGCCTTTCAGACACTTATCCCGCCAGCACGGGTCGTTAGCAAAACGCTTCTCAGTGCTGGAACAGCGTCGAAGACGCTGGCCCAGCACTGAGAAGCGTTGGGCCAATGTCCCGTGCCAGCTGGGCAGGTCAACCAGACACATCATTCTCTGGTTAATGTTTTCATACCGCACCTTTAACAATGGTGAATATATCAATTGGAAAAAGCAATAAGGAATACCCGCGAACTCCTGCCATTTATACCATCGAAAAAACATGATACCTCTTATATTAACCCTTGGGCTGCTCAAACCGTATATATATTAAGGCTCACGGTTTCAAGCACATTTTAGATAAATAGAAATATCACTAAATTTGTTAAGATATTTTTTGGTAGATATAATTCAATATTGTCTATTTTTCATAAAAATAATATTTTTTTTCATTTATTTGAAGCTGGAAATTGCTTTAGCAATTCCATCTTTAAATGAATGAAACATAAAAACAATTCAGCAGCGCAAGGGTTAAAAAAATGATACAGCAGCCCCTTATATAGAAGTTTATTTAATCAGCGTCGTAGAAATGTCAGTGGGCCAGCAATAAATTAAAATGATTTTAAAATATTTCAGAAAGTAAACCGCTTCAATCTGCTGCTGTTGTATGTAGGCCTATGATAATAAAGTAGATGTTTGGAAACAGATGCTTTCACTAATGTTCCGCGTGGTTGGCATGCATGATCCTTATTGGCTACAGGTAATAGGCCGAGACTTGTAACGCTTAGAACGCTAAATTAAACCATCGCGGTAGCGAGACACAACTTTAAGTGGGTGAAAATTTCTCAAATTTGGGAACAGAACTAATCTTGTTGCTTAAGCACTCATTTAACCCCCAATAACTGTGATTTAAACTGCTAATAAAATAGAATAAAACGACTATGTCGTGGTTGGTGGGCTCAGGGTAAGTATGGGCGATAAATGAATTGGTATCTAGATATAATCTACACCTAAGTATAGGGCCTACCAAGGAATATGTAGAATTTCCACAGTTTTCTCGGATGCCCATTCTAATAATGTATAGGGGGCCTAATCTGTCTTGGCTAAACTTCTTACCATCAGCTTGAGTTTACTATGACTTTAAAAAGAGATGAGCATGGGGACCGTCCCAGCAAACACAAAACATTTATATAACTTTTGTACAACGTCGGCCCAACGTCTTCGACGTTGGGCCGACGTTGTACAAATGGTATACAAATGTGTTGTGTCTACTGGGGTGCAGTGTGGGCCCACATACTTCCCCATCTCTATGGCATTGATCTCGTCTGGCTCCGGCTTCATTCTCTGGTATCGTTCTAGGGCTTGTTGCATTGGGAACCAGAGCAGGCGACACCGGCGGAAGAGAAATGCCACACGTACGACAGAGGTCAGCAGAAGACAAACACGAACAAATGGCTGCCACGGACGAGGTCGAGCGTGGCGGGCGAGCGCTGATTTAAAGCGGGAATTTCACGCTCGCGCGGCCGTGAAACCGCCGCGCGCTGTTTAGGAGCGTGTAAAACAAAAAGCGGCGGACGGGAATGGAGGAGCCGCCCGCGTCAGCCGTCAAATGCGGCGGCAGTTTGTGATAACCTCCGCGCGCGGAATTGCCGCTCATTGATTGGGGAGGCGGGAAAAGGGCGACCCTGCCGCGTCTGCCGCGGAGATAGGCAAATTGCGCTGCCGCCCAGGCGACTCGCGACTGTGCGACCTGTCATGTAGAGGGGCGCTGATTTATAACCAATTGCCTGCCAGAATGGCCAACCTGTTCTGGCGGCGATAAACCCGCGCGGGACGGAGCGCTCCCATTGCCGCTCATAAAACGCCGCGCGATAAATCCCGGCGCGGCGAGGTGCGGGTGAAAATTAGCCAACAATGGCAATTAGAGCTGTGCGGAGATGAGCGCGGAATAATGTGATCTCTTGCGAGGGGCCGTCCCGCCCCGCGCTGGTTTAATGTTGGGCCACCGTCGGCGACGGTGGCCCAGCATTAAACCGGCGCGGGGTGGGTGTCCCTTGTTTGCTGGGATCTGGGGTAGATTAGCCGCCCGAATAGTAAAAAGACAATTATCGGGACCTGACGGTGTTTGTTAAGAGGCGCTGCCGGGGGACTGCAGTCACAGATAGCCCGTGGTGGAATACCCCCCCCCCCCCCCCCCCCACCGACAGATACTTTTCGTGACATCAAATTATGCACGGGAACATGGGAGTCCCGTCTCCCTGGTGTCCCACATCATAACATCACCTTATTCAGCCAATTATTTTACTAAAATACCACTGTAGAAATAATCCACATTGGGATTATTCTCTGGGTTCATCACGGCAAAGTTTACTTTCTCAAGCGCTAGATTAGATAATTTCAATTTTCACCCATTTGAAGTTGTGTCTCGCTACGTCGACCCACGACTTCAAGTGAGTGAAAATTACTCATATTTGTTTAATTTGAGACAGAACATTTGCAAATCTAGATGTTTAAACACACATTTCGTTCACAATAACTGAGATTTAAGCAGCTAACAAAACAAATTGAAAACGACTATAGTCACTCTTAGCAGCCTGGGCCCGTATTCTCGTACAAGTTACGATATATCGTAGGCTTCTGATTGGTCGAGATGGCCATCTCGACCAATCAGAAGCCTACGATATATCGTAACTTGTACGAGAATACGGCCCCAGAGGGTTAATATAAGCACAGTCCTCACATTATCGTATTTAGCAATATCTCTCACCCTCCAGAACGTGTTTCAGTTTAGCCAGTACGACCAAGGAATCTTAATAGAAACTAAGATTATTTAGTAGGATCTACCACATCAACATAAGCCCTGCCCACTGGGAACACGACGTTGTTGCGACACTGATGCAACGAGATTAACGTTGATTCAGCGTCGCAAGAACGTGGTGTGCCCAGTGGGTGGGGCTGCGGTCCCAGTCAGAACCGGCAGTTTTATCTACGCCTTAACGACTTTTTATAAATGTAATTTCTTATGATGTGATCACTCACGTGTCTTCCGATATATCGCAACCAAAAAGAAACATGGGCTTGTGACAACTACAAGTAGAATGGCAATTACAGCTACAACAATTTGATATTTAGTTGACTCGACACTGGTGCTTTAAAAAGGAGCGGTCGATAAACATTTTCTGAAAACGGTAATTCAGAGTTATATCGGTATATTTATTATTTTTTTAAAACAAAAATATCAAACCTATTTTGCATTGAAAAATACAATTTGGTTAGTAGAAAGAAACAATGCAAATATTGAGGACATATGTGCAAAAGACCAAATAAGATACAAATTTGTCTGATTTAACGTGAATTTAACGTGTTATAATAATTTATAAAATCTTGACATTCATTACAATTTTGGGTGTGCGGTTATTTTTGAGCTGGTGATTGTTTAGTTTGAAAAAAGTGTTCTTGAGTTTCATTTAATTTCCCTGATTGTTGTTTTATTTTGTGATGAACTGAATGAAAATGGTCCTATTGTTAACTTCTTGTGGACAAATTAAATAAAACATAAATTGTCCAATGATGCAGCTAGATTTCGTAGCACGGCGAAAACACATTTGTAGTTTATATTAATTGGGTCTTTTTGTACATATCATAACTCACATCATTCACTAACTGTCAAAGTGTTCTATGTTCCACTCAATTGAGTGGCACATAGAACACTTTGACAGTTAGTGGACGACATGAGTAAATGTTACCTTACATCAAAGAATTTCCTGACGGGATTTGAAATGTCAGGCAACCAGAATGTGTTTCCCATGTCTATAGTTCTGACAATAAAGCTCCACGTTTGAATGTTACACATTGTGAGGGGATGGTGTAGATACCATATTGTCATTGTGGTGCGCGGCGTGTAATTTGAGACTCAATGAAATTCAAATTAAATTGAAGCACCAGTGGGATTTGGAACACCTTTACCTCTCTGCATCGAGTTTCTAATAACATGTTCAAATGTTTAAATAATTTATTATTGTAACTATATTATTCTGGATTTCACCATTTCATATCTGCAGTAATAGTGCTATTTTTTTTTTAAAGATGGTGGTGTTTTTTCCAATGAGGCAATTGGTGATTATAAAAATGTTACATTTCACATGGACACTACATATAGCGTCGAACAAAAATCTAAATCTCGAGAAAAATGATCATTTGATCTTAAGCATTAAATAGGAGTCCAGTTGCAAATATAGATATTTTATTATAAAACAAGCGTTTAATTACAGTATATATACTTGATGAGGGCATCATGTCTATTTTGTTGCGAAGTCCAAAATTTCCATTGTAAACTTGACAATGTCCTCACTCATCACATAGAGTATGGCGGGCGACAGGCCTCTCAGGGTGCAGTATTAGACCTATGTTTCTGTGAATAGACTTATTACATCTGTCCGCCGGTCACTCAATCAACGGCCTGTGCCTTATGCCAACCAAGCCTGTGATCGGCCGCGGTCATTGACCCCTACTGACCCCTCCTCCCCACGCACCAAAGGCGAGCTCTCGTTCCAGACGTTGATCCGATGCAGTGCTGGTTTTATGCTGGGCCACCGTCGTGTCTTTCTTTTCGGGATTGTCTGCTGGACAAGATATTTGTTACACATTATAATATATTATTATAAAAGCTACAAATATAAAGTTATCATTTAAAAATTCAATAATTTTTTTGTTGATGATTTATTTTAACAGCTAAACGTGTTTCATCGTCATAACTAAGATAACGAGTTTGTCTGCTGAAAGTTTTGTATTAATGTTGCGTTTTAAATATCAAGTGAATTAGTTTAGTGTAAGCAAGAACTTTATATATATAAAGTTATTGGTGAAAGTATTAAATAAGAAATAAGTTGTGACAGTGACAACATTGAGCGTCTATTCCGACTGCTGCAATTGATATATATCTAAGATGATGCGAATATTAATTATTGCTAAGACGACAAGGGTTGCATGTGTCGCCGGTCCACTGGACCGTAACTGTGATCTAATGGAACATAGAACACCGGAATGGTCAGTTGAGTAACAGGAAAGTTTCATAGAAATATAACCATTAACCCTTGTAATGCCTTTTTTCAAACAAGTTACAAACTAAATAATTGTCGAAATGCTCAAAATAAAAATAAAATAATTGGTTTTGGGAGAAGTAGGTTAAATTTAAAAAATATATCTATTTTTCATCATTTGAAGGTGGAATTGCTGACACAATTTCCAGCTTCAATTGAGCGAAAAATATATATATTTTTTATTTATTTAAATGTTGCAAGCAATTCAGCAGGACAAGGGTTGACCCTCCCCTGCTCGTGTCCCCAATAAATAAGAAAAAACACCAGAAATTAACCCATGATCGCTGGTCTTCATTTTAGCTGAATAAAAACAGATTATAATTGAACAAATTCAACGAAACCGATTAGACTTCAAATAAACTTGTCTCGGGTGAAATAATCAGATGAGACTTGGCAGTAGAAGGGTGCGGTGACCGCCCGGGAGTGCCACGGGTCGCTGAGTGAGATCAAAGAGTCTGTTCATGATCTAACTGCTGCCGCCTGGCGACTGTCATGGTAAGCTAGCGCCATGGTGCATGATGGGAACATGGCGGCTCGTTTATGACTGTATTAGCTGTCTTGTGTTCAAGAGTTCACCCACTCAAAACGATCAACTTCATGCTGCGACAGCCGCCTTTAAAATACTTCAGGTACCATAATCAATAGGAAATCGCAAATCACACAAAATAATACTTAATTACTTGTGTCGCAAGTCGCAACACGTGAACATAATGGTGCAGCTAACAAAAAGTTGAAAGCGTGTTTTTTAGGTTAAAAATCACTTTCATTGTTATTGTGAGCTTAAATGTTTTGTTTTAGTATGTTAATATCGAATATTCAAAACTATTCAAAAGTAATTTTTAAAAATCTGAAAACTTGTTTTAATTTTCTATATAATAATATTATGTACTAACTTTATAAATAAACATGATGACAAATTGTCGACAAATTGTCTCATTGCTCATCAACTTCTCACAGAAAAAATAAATAAAGGATAGGGTCTACAAAGACGCTATTCTACAGCAAATAAGTTTCGTTACAGGTACGAAGTGAAGCTAATATGACAAGATCTCGGCTCAGAGATATAGATATGCGCATACACATAATTAGATCATTTGTGTGTTATCAAAATGCATATATTGCTGAGTATAATATAGTGATTGATTCTTAATGGTTTGAATAGTGTTATATGTAAATCCCACTCATTCTTAAACAGAAACAAAGTGTTGGTATATTCCCTACTACAGCCACCAGATAATTGGTTAAATAACACACTGAACCTACGTCTATAAGCTTACAATGACAACTCTGTAATTTCATTTTATTCACCACAAAGTGGATGCCATAAAGGTATACATTGATACCATTAATGAAGAAGTCGGTTTCTGGGGGTAGTTTTATCTGGGGGGAAAGTCGGTAAACAAAGTGTTAATGGTATATACGATGTTGATAAAAGCTTTGGTATTATGTACAACTGTTTCAAGTTTATTAATTACATTTACGTTTTAGTCTTGTCATGTGGCGGATAATTATCAGTCCAGACAGAGGAGTTAGGCGTATTAGAAGATTTATAATTCATTGATTGATTGATTGTTTTTGTTGACTGATTGCCGAGGTATTTTAATAAATGCAGGATAAACACCACAGAAGAATGTACATAGAAATGGTGCTGTCTAACATATAGCCGTTAGGCAATCTCACGTTGTGTCACAGAACATGGACAGGTAAAAATGAAATGAATCGGGCTTTAGGCCACCTTTGTGCACATATAGGCTAAACTGGGCCAGGAGAACCTCCTGAGGATGGTGAGATGATTGAGATGACACTGTCCTCCAGACACAGGATTCGAAATTCGAGCCCTGGCGGTCTGAGGCCGAGCACGCTACCTCTCGGTCACGGAGGCTCCCCACAATACTGACTTTCACACGTGGATGGGGAAGAAACATTTTTGTTTCTTTCAAACCGCCGAGACCGGGAACCGAGCCCCGAACTCTGGCGTGAAAGGCAGCGGTGCTAACCACTACCCTAGGGCCCCGCCTACATGGACAGGTATTGTGCTGTAAGAAAATTTGGCACAGAAAGATGGTAGAACGGTTTAGAACGAGTAGAAGATAACGGGTTAAATTAATCCTCAAACCAAGATACCAAATGTTTTTTTTAATTTGAAATCATCATAAATGTTTTAGTTAACTTTTTTGCTTCATTTGAATAACCATGTCATGTGTCTACGGCCATTAGAAATACTTTACTCTTTCAATGCGGGGATCGACTATAGACGTCATAATCTGACGTCTATAGACGTCAGATTCTGACGTCTAAAGTCAGTCAGCGCGCTGTAAGAGTTAATTATGAAAGAGAAGGGTGACAATTGGCACCATCCGCCAATCGCCCGTTTTGGGACTCGAACACGGAACCTGTTGGTCTTCAGTCCGGCATGTTACCCCTGAAGCATCATGGCATAAATCCGAGGAACCAATAAGACAATGAAGAGATCGCTGTTATTTTTAGCGTGACAGAGGTTACATAAACATCATTCGAGAATGCACTTGTTTTCACATCAGATTGTCTGTGCTGGGACGGAAAAAATCACATAGATAAATAATTAGAGATAATTATTGTTTACGTGGTTGACGAGGCGGCTAATTAGCCACACTAATTAGTGAAATCATAACAGCCTAGATCAGGTGCTAGCGGTAAAGTTGATATAGTGTCAGTTTCAGTCAATATGTCTGAGCCAATGTTTTCTTAACGCTGGGCCAACGTCGCAGACGTTGGCCCAGCGTTAATGCAACATTAGCACAATGTCTAATTACTACGATGAGCAGTAGCTGGCTGGATTACTGCTTATTGCAATTGACTACTTACACACCGGTAATAGACAAATGTGGTATAGATGTCACAGGGAATTAACTCTTTGACTCTCACGACGTAAATTTGGAAGATGCTGTTAATATGCCTACTTGATCGTGATAATGTGAGCTGGCACAAGAGAAAGATGTAACATATGCATGATGTGACATTCGAAGATAATTTCACATTGATAGGTATTAGGCCCTATAATAAGGCGAAGATATAAGAAGACTAGCATCTGCATTTGCATTACAATTATCTCCTTTGTCAAAGCTCTGGAAACGACATTAAATGAATATAGCATATTTCTATGAAAGTATGAATTGCAAAGTCTATTGCAGTAATTTCCAGAATAATTAAATCTTCTGGACAGTCATCAATATAAAATTGCTTTAGTTTATTGTTCCTCGAATGCGGATCCTACTTTGAAAATTCGGTGTAATCTCTCTATTTTTTATTCTGAATTCAGTACTTTTTGTTATATTGTGAGAAGCCCCGTAGCGTAGCAGAATAGTTAATTGAAACGAGAATAAAAAAATGCATATAAATTATTATTTTTTTATATTGCGACTAGGGATACCGGGACTTCAATCTATATCTGTATATTGTTATATTAGATGAGCTCAGACTAAATTCCGAGTGGCCTAAACTCCAGAGGCGCGAAACACCAGAGTTGTTTCACTGACTATAAGTGTTATCCGGATATGTAGGCTAGTACCACGGAGTTGTCAGGACGATAAACATAAAGCCTGACCACTTAAGCTATCAAACTATCTTATCTTATCAAACACTTAAGGATCTGGACGAATGTAACTAAATTAACTGTACAAAGTACAAAATAAATGTTCATTACTTCTCATTAGTTTTCTATAAAATAAAGATTTTTCAACAGTATTGTAGCGGCTACATGATATTGCTGCATGTAGTGATCAACCTGAGGATGTTTTTACGCGGCTGAGTCTTATTATTGAAGCGAAAGTTGAGCAAAGGTACCGTTTATATTTTAGGGCCCTTAAAAACGAGAGGAAAACGAAGATGCGAGTATTGCCACTTCCTCCCGAGGATTTAAAAAATCTGAGAATCGAGGATTTGATAAATCTGAGGATCAAAGATCATAGAACGGAAGATCGAGGATTTAAGCCTAAATGCGAAGATCAAGCTACAAAAAAACGAGGAATTTGGGAAATGAAATGCTCATTGAAAATAATTGTTTGAAGGCCTCATAATGGCAATCCTATGTCACGTGTGTCAACTATTGTGAGGATAAAAAAGTGAGGAAATGAGGATTTGAAAGAGTGAGGAAAGTGAGGATTTGCCTATAAAATGCGAGGAAAGTGAGTCGGGTAGCCTATTAGAATTTACCAGTTTGAGATGGCTGGTGGTTGACCAAGCGTTAATGTCTCAAATGATGGACACATATTATGCCATCGTCGAGCCATGTTGGGTAAAAGTCTAACAATGGAAGTGATGCTTGGCAAGCTGATATGCGGATTGTGAGGATCAAGTATACCGGACCCAGCAGGCACAATGCGTTGGCCCTATGTTGATCCAATGTTGGTCCACCGTCTGAAGGTGGACCAACATTGGTGCAACATAGGGCCAACGCATTGTGCCTGCTGGGGAGTAAACTATGCTGCCTTTTGGCTTTACAGATCGGAATAGGTAGCTGGCACAATGAAAGGCAAGGATGTGTCAGACACTAAACTCACTAACAAACAGAAGTCACGCAACTACCTTTGTCAGCCATTGTCACCTCCTCAGCTCAGCTGAATTCTACACTCCGAACTCAGCGAGTACGACACCCTGAATCAATGTTGGGCCAGCGTCGCAGACGCTGGTCCAACATTGGTTCAGGGTCTCGTGTTTGATGGAAATCGTGTTGCGGATGTATTACAATTCAGACACAAGTTCTCGCGTTCAAATCAGATTCCTGTATCGTGATTATTTATTCAGATACTATAAAATGTGGCGATAATTCTATTTTTACCCCCTAGTTGAATGACACGTATTCGATCAGATGGTGGCTGTGGTATGAAGCCCTGGGATCCAAGGGGTCAGTTTAATTTGAGATAATCTCACGCTGCAGTGGATTAACACTTCCGGTCTAAATTTAAACTGGGAGGCAAGTAACGCCAGTCTACTGGTAAATAACACTTTATTCTCCAAGGCCCAACTACAATTTCATTGTTTTTTTTTCTTCTTTAAATAGTTTATGCACTCTGAATTATTTTCGTTACTAAATAAATCATTACCAGATCACCAACGAAGTTAAAGTTACAAAGTTTGTCTTCGCAAAATAATATTAAATTTCGCTCATTTTACTAAAAATCTCATATGTTGCCTATTTGTTAGTTTTGTCGTTTAATTTTTTTTATTTCCCAGTATCCCCGAATCAACCCCGTTTTTCTTATTTTATTAAAGAAAAAAAACGCTATGTAAAAATAACATTCGCAAAATTTTAGTATTATGTTTTTTCTAAACATCTATAATTCGTGACATAGGATGTTTTTTGTGGGATTTAAAGGTGTGAGGTTTTGTGGACTCTTGAGGTCGACAAGGCAAGTTGAAAAACCCGGCAAACAGAGACCAATGTTGTTTTATTGTGGGGCCAGCATCGCAGACGCTGGCCACACATTAAAACAACATTGGGTTAATGTCTGTTGCTTGCTGGGAGGTTGTAAGTCAGACTTGAGCACACATCCCGGGGCTGGTGGTGGTGGTGGTGGTGGGGGGGGGGGGGGGTAGGTTAGATAATCCCATCCTGTTAATCTCACCTTCTTATATACATAGTCTACTCGCCTGAAATCACAGGCTATCACATTTCATGGATATGTCACGTTTAACAGGTCCAACAATCGCAGCCATTTCTTAGCGGTTAGGAGCCCGGAGGTAGACTGGTTTACTTTTCTACGGTTCGAGACCTACATCAGTAATTGATCTGATTGGAACTGAATGGCCTTTACGTCGCATGTTTGTCTATTTGTCTGGCAGCCTCGTATAGTTATGGGCTGCACGGGTATATTATCTTCCCGAAACCTCAATTTCTTGTAGTTTTGATCTAGCTACCTTAATATACAAGGGTTTCAAGATAATGCGCACAGTATTTAAACTTTATATTTGGGATGAACACAGGGTTGCTTGTCATCTGCGCCAGTGCTTTCTAACATTCATTTTTTCCCCAGACAAAATGTCAATTCTAGTTTCAAAGTGTAATTGTATAATCATATAAGTATAGTATATAAATACGCTATTAGTAGTAGATATACTCTATATAATAGAGTACAATACTTGAAGTAAAACACATATATGTATAGTAACACTATTACTATATACATTTATGTGTTTAACTTCAAGTATATGTATAATACTCTACTACAAACTGTCATATGCGTCAATCATATAGTCACGTTATGTTCACATTGGATGATCCAAGGATTGACAGACGGGGGCGGCAGCGATTTTTTACAATAATTTAAATACACTTTAGCTGGCTCATTTTAGCTAGCCTCTTATATGCTCTATATAGCGCTTAAAACAAGTGATGCATACTGAGCATATTTTTGCCCAAATAAGGTCGTGTTTTTGTTTTTGAGACCCTGGATGGAGGGGAGCAGGGGATGTTGTGCTCATTTAGACTGCTCCAACTTTCCCATACCTTCTTGGTACAGGGGATGTTGTGCTAGTGTACAAAGCTCCCTAGCTTTTCCATACCTTTTTGGTACAGGGAGTGTTGTGCTAGTGTACAAAGGTCCCTAGCTTTTTTATACCTTCTTGGTACAGGGGGTGTTGTGCTAGTGTACAAAGCTCCCTAGCTTTTCTATACCTTTTTGGTACAGGGGGTGTTGTGCTAGTGTACAAAGCTCCCTAGCTTTTCCAGTAGAAACCTCCGTAACTTTTTCACATCTTCTTGGTACAGGGGATGTTGTGCTCATGTAGAAAGCTCCCTAGATTTCCATACTTTTTGATACAGGGGATGCTGTGCTTATGTAGACAGCTCCCTACCTTTTCTATACCTTCCTGGTACAGGGGATGTTGTGCTTGTGTAGACCACTCTCCAGATTTTCCATACCATCTTGGTACAGGGGATGTTGTGCTAGTGTAGAAATCTACCCAGATTTTCCATCCATACCTTCTTGGTACAGGGGATGTTGTCATCTTGTAGACCACTCCTTAGTTTTTCCATACCTTCCTGGTACATGAGATGTTGTGCTCATGTACACCATTCTCTAGCTGTTCCATACTTTTTTGGTACAGGGGATGTTGTGCTCGCGTAGAAAGCTTCCCAGCTGTTCCATGCCTTCTTGGTACAGGGGGTTTTGTGCTCATGTAGACCGCTCCCCAGCTTTCCCATGCCTTCTTGATACAGGGGATGTTGTGTAGACCACTCCCCAGCTTTTTCATACCATATTGGTACAGGGGATTTTGTGGTCATGTAGACCGCTTCTTAGATTTTTCATACCTTCTTGGTACGGGGGATGTTGTGCTCGTGTAGACCGCCCCCTAACTTTTCCATTTTAATTGACTTTGGGAGTACCCAGAATTTAGTGGTGAGGGTAATATAACTAATTTGAAGTGGGTTGAAATGACGTTGAAATATTGTTGAAATTCGATATTTATAAAGTCCCAAATATCTTAAATTACGTGGACGTCAAAATATGTCGAAATGGGGTTGAAGTAAAGTCAAAATTACGTTTGCATAACAATACAATTACGCAGGAATGAAGTTGAGCATTGCTCAGAAAAAATGGTTGAAATTACGTGTAGACCTATATCAGACGTTGAAACGACGTTGTTAAAATGACGATGATTCCATTTTCAGAGCTAACCTATTTTTCGCCGACGTCATTGATTCAATGTTGTTGTGTCTGCTTGGTAGTGTATATTAAATAAGAGAGATTTCTTAATCCTTTCTGTCACCAACTTTGAAACAATCTTACTCAGTATTTTTTTCAATTGTTCTTTAAATAATGCAAAAAATGCTACTGTAAGGTTCGAATAATATAGTAAATTCACACTGATGTATAAAGTGGGCAAAATGTGATGGTTGAAGTAGTTTTCATTGATTTATAGACAAATGATATTAAATTAAAAAAAAATTAACAGACCATCAATTTAAGTGGAAATAATCTGTATTAAGTCACATGACGTCATACTAATGTAGTTTGCTTGGCTTGTTTCGTCGTGAGTTATAGCCGTTCTGTTTTTGTAGGCAATGCAAAGAATGAATGATTTATTGTGTGAAATTGTCGATAATACAGGCCATGTGCCAGTGACTATATTGTTGAGGATGAAGTAAAGACAAATAAAAACAGCGCGACAAGCAAGCAAATACAAAACATCTGTAGACGTCAGATTCTGACGTATAAAGGCGGTCCCCGCACTGAAAAAATTAAAATATTCATAACAGTAGTAGACCGATCACATAGGTATTTAAATGAAGCGGAAAGATCTACTAAGACATTTATGCTGTTTTCAAATTAAAAAACCCTTTTGTCTCCATGGTTTACACACACATATTTTAGCGTTGTAAGGTTTAATACGCCTGCATACTACCCCCAGGAAGAACTTGGGTTATTTATAATATCTAGGAAGTAGGCATATATAACCATTTTGATAGGCTAATGCCCACGTATTCTACATGCGTCAGCAACACATCCTCCCACACGTAGGGCCACGTGTGGGAGGATGTGTTGCTGACAAACACGAAGCGTTCAACCAGTGTTTGTGTGATGTTGGGCCAGCGTCGTAGACGCTGTCCCAGCATCACACCAACACTGGGTCAGCTCCTCACGGTAGGTGACACATAGCTTCTGGCGCTGATTACGGTTTGTGTGGGGGAATGCAGTTACCTGCACTTTACTTTCAGCTATTAATGTGGCAAAAACAATGGCGGATGGGTATTCACAATTGAATGGCTTAGAGGTAAAGTGATCCAAGTACGCATTTCCTCATTTTCTATTGAAGGCTTTAAAGTTCAAATCAATTGACAACATTTTATATAACGTCTGAAATCCCACCCTCTCAGTCCCAGGTGCTGTTTGTTCTCAGACATTCAGGTTCTAGAGAGTGATGTCATATCATCGCATTAAATTTAAAAAAACAAACCCAGAGAAACCGGATAATTCTAGTGAAAGTAAATACAAGTTGTGTATTTTTTTTGAGTATGTAAACATATCATTGTTATAATTTATTTGTTATTTTTTTATGAATCTGGTTTAAACAACATCTAATAATTTATTGTAGTAATACATATGTAAATAGATTTCTAGAATAAAGACACCTTGCTAGAACCATTCCTAGCAGACACAAGACGTTCAATCAATGTTGGCTTAAAGTTGGTCCAGTGTCTACAATGTAATAGATCGTATCCTGAGTATAGTCACATTGCCAGATTATTGTTGACGTAATGTAATTTTAAATAATCGTACACCCCTTTAAGTGGAATTATAGAAAAATGTCCCGACTTAATTTCCGAGAGCCGATAAGGGGCATTTGCAGCTAATTTATGTATATTCAAGGTTTTTTTTCAATTTTTATGATACGTACCGGTACCGTCAACAAAATGCCAACAAAATGCTCTCACCAGTGATACTATAAACAAACTTTTACCCGACCCATAATTCAAAGGTGTTATTTACCCTAAAACTACGTATTGGAAGGTATGCCTATGTTTTGCCCAAACTGTACCTTCATGCGGGTATTTCGACCAAACCTTTGTATTAAAGGTAGTGTTTTCCGCTAGAACTGTGTAATTATTTAAGGCTAAGGGTTTGAGAATCTAGACTGCACACCACCACACAACTTGATTTTTATATAACTAGTTTTAAGTGAAATTTGATACAAGTGAACTGTCACCTTGTAAGCCATTTCATTGATTACTGTAGACCTTTTGTAAGTTGAATTCAGGAGGAATCTCATTTTGAGAGAGCTATTTCATAGGTTATTATGATAGACTTATTTATATGTCGAATTTCAGAAAACTGTCACCTAATGTTACCATCTTCTGGATTTTTGTAGAGCTATTTAGGTGAAATTTCTGCAAGTAATATAACTTTGCTGAAACCGCGTTCTGGATTTCAGCATTGCCACAACTAGAGTGTCACATCTCTGTAACTATTTTTAGTTGTGGCCATATATATATATATAGGTAAAAGTTTAGAAAACATTTGACATTGGTAAAACCATTTTTTATGTGTAAATCCCACAGAAATGAGAACCCGATTTTATGTTTATATGTAAGATTACGGAGAATTCTTCCTTTTAAAACCATTTTTCTGCTGATAAGTGGCATTAGGGACCTCTCAGATCTGAGTGTCCGATATATATGTGCAATTCCTCAGGAATCTCAAACTACGTGGTACATACAGTTTGTAGAGTACATTAACCCTTTCAGCTCGGCGACCGTCTTTAGACGTCAGATTCTGACGTCTACAGTCGAACCCCGAACTGAAAGAATAAAACATGTATAATGGCTCATAAGATCAGTATTCAAATGAAGAGGAAAGGGATAACTAAGACATTTATGATAATTTAAAATTAAAGAAAACCTTTCGTGTCCAAGGTTTAAACAAAATATTTCAGCGTTGTAAGGGTATGTAGCTTAGGTGGCTCCTCCTAGCCCCTGTCAGCAGTATTGCCATAGATAACCCCCTGTCAGCCGTAACAATAGCTGCCTGTTTGTTTGTAGTAGGGTTTACATTATTGTACATATTTTCCTGCTGACTGAGCACATGTAACAGGGGGAGGAGCAATCAGAATGACAACCCTGTTTTTGTTGCCAGCCCTAAGTGGGAACGTTAGAGCCTAGGGGGATTGCACCACGGGCAACACCTCTGTCAGCTCTATGGCGTTTTATCTATCTCCGGATTGTAGTCCTGTCGGGTGTGACGCCAGATTAAATAAGATACTTATTCTGGCTATAAAGAATACTTATTGGTCTATCACCCATGTTGTATGCTAGTTTTTTTTCTTCCTGTGTGTTGTCAATAACTATACTTAAAAAGAGGCGTGGCTGTATTTCGTCACTCAATCAAAGTGAAATAATAATTAGTAGTGAAGTATTTAACATGTTTATAATAATTATGAGTAATAAAACAAACAAAAATACAATTACTAAATGGCATGTTTCACTTTCATAACAAGTTATACATCCATCGCTAACATTCATGACCAATGCCGTCTTTTTATCTACACCCAAAAGAAATTTTTGCAGGTTTTAGATATGATGTAAATCTGCAGGATTTCAAATTTGTGTTCAGACATCGCGCACATATCTATAATTTGTACACACTTGCTGCAATTTATTCGCTTCGAGCGAGTGACGCGACGACAAAAGGGCAAGTCCACGTGTGGCATGTGAAAAAGCATGGAGTGCAGTCTGAGCCTGGGCCCCGAGCAACACCGCTCTGCAATGGCAAAAGGCAGTATCTGCTTACTTGTAAAGTGAGCAGATACTGCATTTTGTCTTTGCACGGTACAACAGCTAAAAACGGGGACGGATGCCACAGACTACATTGTGTCCAGCAGAGCACCCTAACACTGGATGAGAGACATCCCCGGAGGGCTGTTTTGTCAGGTCATTAGTAAAGACTGGGCATTGGAGACATCATTAGGCCGCACTGTCACCTTGCATCGCCCCAGATAGCCGCCCTGCCCCACCCCCTAAGCGGGCTCAATGCCAACACTGGACGCTCCGGTCACCTCATCTTATTTCACCTGGTCATCTCTCTGTTATACAACAGGACTTGTATATTGGCACAACGTCGGCCCGACGTCTAACGACGTCGGGACGACGTTGTGCCAATGTATGTCAGGACTCGGTTCTCCGGTACTCTCCGTGCATTGGTGTTTTCTGCTTAGCTCTATTAGACATTCATGATTAGAAAACACTAATTATTTTAATGAGATAAAACTTGCATAATTCAATATCATCTATTTCTACATTGGTGTTGAAATTCTGTCGTTCTCTCATGTTTAGTGAATCTAATGATTTATAAATAGTTCAGATGAAAAGTATAAATCTTAGGAAATCATATAACATGTGGCCCAAGATTTGATGCGGATTTTAAATTATGTCCCTGACTAAGAGAACATCATTGCTGGGTTGTCTGGTGCACAATTTGTGCCAGGCGGAGTTAAAAAAGTAGCAGAAAAACAAACGTAATAATTTAGTTAATCGAATAATAACATGATTAACAAATGAACACAATTAATAAAGCTCTCAAAGTGATAAAGAAAAATGAAAGTCTACGATAGAGGATCTCAAATCTTATGGTGAATGTAAATACGTGTATGTCTGAAAACCTCCTGAAATGTGAGGGGTTTTTCAGTCTTCCAGGATGAATGCCCATTACTGGTAAATACAGTCACCACACCTAGGGCTGAATTCCCTAACGGAGCGTTTTCCCGCCTTCAGGGAGAGGCTGTCGTCTTCTACTCCACAATGTCGTCTGTTTGCCAGGCATTGTTTTCCTTGTCAGTTTGTATGACACCTTGGAATGCGCAGTATTCAGCGTCTAGGTGAACGGGCCTAATATTAGGCCAAAGTCTAATGACTGGGTGAGTGAGTGAGTAAGTGAGTGAGTGAGTGAGTGAGTAAGTGAGTGAGTGAGTGAGTGAGTGAGTGAGTGATTGAGTGAGTGAGTGAGTGAGTGAGTGAGTGAGTGAGTGAGTGAGTGAGTGAGTGAGTGAGTGAGTGAGTGAGTGAGTGAGTGAGTGAGTGAGTGAGTGAGTGAGTGAGTGAGTGAGTGAGTGAGTGAGTGAGTGAGTGAGTGAGTGAGTGAGTGAGTGAGTGAGTGAGTGAGTGAGTGAGTGAGTGAGTGAGTGAGTGAGTGAGTGAGTGAGTGAGTGAGTGAGTGAGTGAGTGAGTGAGTGAGTGAGTGAGTGAGTGAGTGAGTGAGTGAGTGAGTGAGTGAGTGAGTGAGTGAGTGAGTGTAGAAAATATGCGAATAATAAGACGGTTGGTTGCATTGTGGGTTTATTAGATATGACTATTTTATGCAAGGCAAATTGGTGTTGTTATAATTTTTTCCTTCGCGCTTAAATTATATACAGTATATGTTATTTATAAAAATCAGCCAGTTTGAAAAATTCGCGCATTTACATATAAATCAATCCTTCACTTCATTTGAAAATAAGTTATTAAAGCCGTGATCTGATCTTTGAATTTATGGTACAAGTGATAAAAACATCCTCTCCATAACTATTAACAGAAAAATACGTACGGCAACAGATTCAACAAACCGGTTCTTCCAATTGAATGGCTCAGAGATAAATTTAACAAAGTCCAAAAATTGCTTTTGTTCTTCTTATGTCATTTTGGGAAAGTTAAATATATAGGAAATAATAGACTAAAATATAAAGCCGTTCGTTAAAAATGTCTAGACTTATTCATCAACATAATTATATTTTCTCACTTTCAAAATTTATATTTTTATTCCATGGTAAGGTGATCCAAATTGGCAGCTGAAATGCTATAAAACACTCCTTATATGGATAAGTCTCCGCTATGCCAATCATTACAAAATATTACTGGAGCAAGATAATGAGACATTCATATTTCTAAATTTTTTATTTATTATTTCTATCTATAAAATAAAATTAAATTAAAAAATTGCCAGAAATCGGTCTAACGACATCAATAATTAAATAAACCTGCTATAATATTTATTATTTCGAATAACAAAGACTAGAATGATACCATAAAAGATAAAAAATATTCTGCCTATCCTAAAACATTTTAAATTGACATATTTTGCTTGACATTTATTTATGTTATTTATTTATGTTATTTATGTTATGTTGTTTGAATTTTCAGAAAAAAATATAAGTTAATTATGGTAGGCGGCCTACAAACAGAACAATTTTAGTGTTTATGTTTATAAACCGTTCACATAATTATAATAGTGATTATTATGGAAATACATTTAAACTGGTGTAAAATCTAACGCGTTGCGTCCAGAGACCAGCTGCTCTAATTGAAGGTTTGATCCAGCTTTTGTGATGACGTCATCACGGTCATCTTACTGCACATGCGCGTAGCGGTGCCCAACAGGTAGGACTGACCATGGGGCGGCTTAAGGCTTACTCACACTCCGCTGACCAGAGCGAATTAATAAGAACCCTACATTTACAAGAATCAACAAATGTAGAATATTAACCCTTACAACGCTGAAATATTTTTTGTATAAACCATGGAGACCAAAAGGTTTTGTTTAATTTGAAATCATCATAAATGTCCGAGTTAACTCTGCCCCCTTCATTTGAATACCTATGCTATGTGTCTATGGCCATTATAATTGTTTTAAAATTATTTTTGTGCTAGTGCAGGGACCCTCTTTAGACGTCAGAATCTGACGGCTATATATCATGTTTAGTCACTATTGTAAAATAATCATAGTCAAACATTTCAATAGGGATATTTTTTTAGTTTCTAAACTGATTTTCAAGCAAAACTATCGACTGGAATTTGTCTGAAGCGACAATCGCTTTAGTATTATCTGATTCGAGTGAACGACATATTCAGTATATTGCGGTGGTTAAAGATCGAGTCACACTCTTAGATTTACATTTAAACTTACCTTTTCCTTTTATTCAAATATAATAATTATTTTTTTTTTACTGTAAAAACCATAATGTTTAGAACAATTAATCGACTTTTACTTGTATCCGTTGGTATATTGACGTTTTCTAATGAGAAATAATGTAATATAGTTTTTGTCACTCTACAAAATATTACTTTGGTGAATAGAATAAAACATAATTACATATAATTCAACAAGTTTGCTAAATGTATAGAAAAACTACATAACATGTGCAAATAGACTATTTCGCCATAAACAACATAATTATGCTCAACATGACACAGTCATCTACAGGCTATAAATATAATGAAGTACATTCTTCAATCGAAACATTGGATCCAAGATATAACCTTTCTACTTTCTTGTAGACACAAATTATTTATTACACATCAACTGAATATACAGAAATGAGCAGTATTGAATGTAATACGCTCTTCTTGCACCTAAAGCGTCACCGGGATTGCACTCGCGTGCAAGAATGGAGCTGGCATGTAACCAGTGACAGTGACCAGTGAGATCCCCGGACTTAAGCGGATTTGTCTCGACGTGGATGTGCCCCCCGCAAAGATGACCTCTGTCACAGGTAGCACCGCCGATCAGCAAAGCTGGCCCAACACTGGATCAAAGCTGGGCCAGCTTTGATCCAGTGATGGGCAGGGTTTCTGGGAAGCAGGTACAGGCAGCGACAGAGGCGGACAGCAAAACGCAATTTACAAGTCTCTGTTTGGGGAGGAGCAGGAGCGAAAATGCACGAACACCAATTATTGAAATGGTGTTTAGATTTTAATCGGGGTTTTCCGTATTAGAGTCGGACTGATGGATTGCTTAATCGGGATTAAAATAAACACGGTGTCATTTCATTGGTATACTTGTACAATCCTAACCCTTACAGCGCGGGGACCGACTTTAGTCGTCAGAATCTGACGTCTGTAGACGTCAGAGTCTGACGTCTAAAGTCGATCCCCGCACTGCAAGAGTAAAAATATTTCTATTGGGCGTAGACCCATAACATAGGTATTCAAATGAATCAGAAAGAGCTAACTAAGACAGTTATGATGTTTTCAAGTTGATAAAAACCCTTTGGCCTCCAAGGTTTCCAGTAAAAAATTCAGCGCTTTAAGGGTTAAAATATCTTGTTATATGCATAGTTTATTTTATCAATTGCTAGGTACTACCATGAAATTGTATTCCGAAAATGTTTGGCTGATCATTATTGTTAATAATGATATCACGTGTTCTCTGCAATTGCTAGGTACTACCATGTAATTGTTTTCCGAAAATGTTTGGCTGATCATTATTGTTAATAATGATATCACGTGTTCTCTGCATGCTGACAGTTCTGTGACTGGACATGGTATGGCTATAATACATCAGTCATGTCAGCAGGTGGTGGTGCGATGTTGTTTCACAAACACCATTTAATTTTTCTGATAACAGCCTAAAGCCATCTAGTAATATTGTGACTGATCAAATATGTGGCAGTATTGATTGATATTGTGTCAAATAAATGCAATTTATCTTTTAATCTTAAAAAACATTGTTACACAATAAATAACCACAGCACAACACTGCATGTCTTAAAAGAAGTGTTCTCGTGTCACAGACATCCATTATATTAATAGATTTCTATTGTCACAAAGTAGAATTGTGCAGATGCTATCAGCTCCAACGCACTGTTTTATAAATAATTGAAATTATTGAAGACCACTTTTTTCGAAATATTACAAGATTTTCAATTTAGAGAATAAATAATTTAAACAAGATCTATGTCCTGCACTACTGATAAAATAGATAACATCGTCACTTTCGCATTAAAAGGTCGTATCAGATACGAGCTTTTAACAACGATATGATGAATTTCTGACCAAATCCGGACCTTAGTTTACATTTAGATTACATCAGTTGAACTAATCGTTCTCATAAAAGAACCCTTGTCAAAAATATGTAACACAAAGATAGATAATGTCTGTAAATTTACTGCAATTAATGGCCTGAATGCGTCTACATAGCGCAACAGTAATAGAAAATATCCAGACGTGTTCAGCCTTTTGTCTAAAGTATCTGTCAGACTTCACCTATACATATCACAGCTATGACGCATGTCAATTAGCACTCACACATGTATTTATAAACTGGATCTATTTGTATATTTATTTCTCTCATTCACGTTGTGTTTGGTGACAAAGATCCTGAATTTCTCGTGGGAGTAAATGACTGCAGCACACTAAGAGTAATCTCCGATGATGAACATTTTAATTCTCCCCGTCTATTTAGCAAATTACCCCGGAGGTATGTCATATATAACCATTGTATCCGCTCTTTACTGAAGCACATCCCTCCCGAGTTGGTATAATGTTGGTCCACCGTCTGTGAAGGTGGACCATAAAGGTTAATGTACCATGTTTGCTAGGATTCTGACGCCTGAAAATAAATAAATAAACGCATTTCCCAGAAAGTTACCTACAACAGTTTTCTATAAGTGTGTCCGACGGTGGAGGATGGTCCAAAATGAAAGTTATCTTTTCGGTATCCAGTCAGTCAATTTTCAAGCAGCGATTTTTATGAAATTTTGCAAACATTTTGTTCTAGTCATTTGGAATCGATTCTAAAAAAATCGTAAAAAAATATTGTGTAGTTCAAAAGTTAGACCATTTGAAGTGCCCGACTCTGGAAACTACTTTTCAGGGCCACAGCGAGTTTTTTCCCCTAGATAATTTCCTTTGCTATTTTTTTTTGTTAATATTAAGCCCATTTAGCAATAAAAATCATTTTGGTGGGTTTTGTTACAAAATTAACGAAAATGACATGATGAATGGTCTGTACACCCAGAAATAGCCAATATAGAGCCAAATAGATATAAGTTCAAATGACTACAATCACCTGGCATGATTTATCTCCCTTTATTATCTATACCTTTCATTTTTGTGTGCATAATGAAGGGACAACACAATTCTATATAAATACAATCGTTTATTGCATAAGATCAAGTTTAATATCTGAATATAATAGACAACCGGTAGACATGCCTTCAAAAAAAAACAACTATGTTTTAGCATAAAAAACAGGTCATTTCTCGACATCTAATCGAAAACAGGGAAACTTATATATGTGTTTGTGAGTTTGCTAATCATCAGAGTTGAACAATGTTTTCCCTTTTCAATACAGAATTAAATGTATTTTTCAAATCACACGAAAAAAAAAATCCTATGAAATGTATTTTGCATTAAGGTCTCACCACACAAATTCATACGCGCATACCATTAAAAAGTTTAATAGTGAGAGAGTTACGATTTTTTTTCATAAAATGTGGTGATTTATAGCAGGCTTAGGGTTGAATATTACATTTATATCTTTTTGATACTAATTCATCTAGATTGGGTGACCATTTTTTCCTTCAAAAACATTTAAATAGGGAAATATAGGTATAAAATGTAGTCCCTACACTGGTACTAACAAGGCATTTGCTGCATTCGGAAGTTCCCGTGTTTTGGCAACGCTCAGGGAAGGGACTAGGACCTTACATTTGCATGTGCAAATAAAAAAATGGCGTATGGGCCATAATACATGTAAGTCTATGGGGCCGGTAATATGTGTGGTGAGACATAATAACATGTATAAACCAATTAACTTCATCCCGGTTTGGTCTCAGAATTGCGTTACATGTCAAATGGTCTATCTTTTGAAATGCTAGATGCAATTTCGCAAAATTTTCAGGGTTGTTGCCTAGATAATGATGATTACAAAATTTCGTGACAATCACTTGGGAATTGACTCACTGGATACCGAATAGCTAACTTTCATTTTGAACCATCCTCTACCGTCGGACAGACTGTAACATGGTAATAGGTGTCAGGGGCGGACCCACAATTTTAAAAAAGAGGTGTCCAGTAAAAAATTGGTTGCCCTTCCGCCCCCAAAAATAAATTTAGGTGTCAAGCAATAATATTTATAGTCTTCTAAACTAAAAAACTAGGGTTAGAAACTGCCCTAGTCAATTTTGATTGATAATTACTGATATTTCGGGAATGATTTGACAATTTAACTTTGAAAAGGGGGTTTGGACCCCCCTGACTCCCCTCTGGGTCCGTCACTATATTAGCCTTTCTTCTACCCCTGACGGATATATGCGTCATAGGTGTATATTTATGTATATTTTTTATATTATTATTATTCTTGGATATCTTTGGAAAATTGGGTAACTGGTTTAACTATTTTGAAGTAGTTAAATTGTTTACCCTTTAACCGCCGGTCTCGATTAGATTCATTTCTTCATGTTTCATTAGCACAATGAATGCCAGCTTTTAAGCATGTTAAATATAAAACGTGAAATCAACCAACAAGATTTCAAAATGGCTGACCTCCATTTGTAAAATCTGAATAATTTTCACTCACTTGAAGTTGTGGATCGCGTCAGCGAGACACACCTTCAAGTGGGTAAAAATTTCAATTAAATAACTTGGCGGTAAAAGGGTTAATCTAATCATTTCAACATCAATCAACTGATTCTATTAAAACACTTTGTAAACACATCGTGCCTGAAATTTATATTACCAGACATTGATCTAATTGTAAATTGTATGCAAATACGCAGCTGTGTAAAAGTAATACCATGTCAAATTCCATCGGTTTTATTTGTGTTTTATTTGTATCTGTTGCTGCGCAATTTAAAAGATATATTATATAAAATATATCATAGTTATAACGTTTGTTCACTGTACATGAAGAAAGAGATTATAGAAAATTATAGGATTAGAGCAAAATCCTCAAATATCAAAATTAAAAATAATATTCACCTATTTCAAAATGTTTTTGTCGCTAGGGGGGGGGGGGGGGATGTATCACGTCCACATAATAGCCACTTGAATTATACTAATTAATATAAATATATACATAGAGCTTATTTAAGCACGTTTAATCTTAATACACGGTCCGCTCTTGAAATAACTAAATACATTGAATTAAAATAAAAGGCTAAGTTCTTATGTTGCTTTTTATGTGCTCCTAGAGTATGCACTCACCATATTAATAATTTACCTCTATTCCTATTTTATTTTAAATAACTGATATCATACGTGTTGGGTTGCTTTACATCTTTTGAACACATTATGATATAATCGGACAATAAACTCAATACGCTTACTACTCGTGAGAATAAGAGCTACATTATAATGTTTGACTTTAAATATAATGAAATTTAAGATATCTTTAGGAGTTCAATGGTTCATGCCCTGTTCAATCAAGTAGGTGTGTTTCGCATGTAAGAATTATATCATGAACACTTTGAAGCCACCAAACTACTGCTCATAACTGCTGACATCTTAATGTTCAGCATAAATAGAATAATTTGCAAAATGTAAATACATGCATGTATACACGATTCTTTTAATATTATACTTAATTAAACCTTTGAAAATAAAGTCATATCAAAGCAAGAGTTATCGCTATGTTTTATGATTTATTGTGTATTAAAGTTCAGTCGGCATAAACAAGTTCGTGGTCGAGGCTATGATATATAATTCACTTATCAATATGTGTTATAACATAATGTTTAAATGCATTATGTTATTTAAATCTGTACTTATTTGATGTTTTCAGAAATATACAGGTATTAAATGAAGTATTGACATTATTGTTGTTGGAAAACCCTTTTCACACCCCTGGGCAACAAAGGGTGTTCACAGTTTGATTATGCTGCTCATATAGGGTTATGTGACTAATAGTCTGAATCCCATAATAGTCACCAGTGACACCTCCATTATTTATGGTTGGTGGGGGTCCCTCGAAATGTGTGAGACATTTCAAGCTGAAACTCGTCCCGTTATACACAGCTTGACAAAAACATTTTGATGTGTAATTGCTGTACCTTATTATTTTATTATTTATTACCTACGGTATTGAAATAAGTTCAATAATAATCAATCATTTTCTACTTCTCGCTTTTTATTTATTGAATAAAATATTGATTTATAAAATAATTTATTAATCTACCAATATTTTTATTTGATAATATATATTTTTAAAAGAATATATTAATGTATGTTCGTTCGTTCGTTCGTTCGTTCGTTCGTTCGTTCGTTCGTTCGTTCGTTCGTTCGTTCGTTCGTTCGTTCGTTCGTTCGTTCGTTCGTTCGTTCGTTCGTTCGTTCGTTCGTTCGTTCGTTCGTTCGTTCGTTCGTTCGTTCGTTCGTTCGTTCGTTCGTTCGTTCGTTCGTTCGTTCGTTCGTTCGTTCGTTCGTTCGTTCGTTCGTTCGTTCGTTCGTTCGTTCGTTCGTTCGTTCGTTCGTTCGTTCGTTCGTTCGTTCGTTCGTTCGTTCGTTCGTTCGTTCGTTCGTTCGTTCGTACGTTCGTTCGTTCGTTCGTTCGTTCGTTCGTTCGTTCGTTCGTTCGTTCGTTCGTTCGTTCATTCGTTCGTTCGTTCGTTCGTTCGTTCGTTCGTTCGTTCGTTCGTGCTCTTGTGTTTGATCGCTCGTTCACTCGCTCGCACTCGCTCGCACTTGCACTCACTCACTCACTCACTCACTCACTCACTCACTCACTCACTCACTCACTCACTCACTCACTCACTCACTCACTCACTCACTCACTCACTCACTCACTCACTCACTCACTCACTCACTCACTCACTCACTCACTCACTCACTCACTCACTCACTCACTCACTCACTCACTCACTCACTCACTCACTCACTCACTCACTCACTCACTCACTCACTCACTCACTCACTCACTCACTCACTCACTCACTCACTCACTCACTCACTCACTCACTCACTCACTCACTCACTCACTCACTCACTCACTCACTCACTCGCTCGCTCGCTCGCTCGCTCGCTCGCACGCCCGATCGATCGATCGATCGATCGATCGATCACTCACTCAATCACTCAATCACTCAATCACTCAATCACTCAATCACTCAATCACTCAATCACTCAATCACTCAATCACTCAATCACTCAATCATGCCTGTCTGCCTGCCTGCCTGCCTGCCTGCCTGCCTGCCTGCCTGCCTGCCTGCCTGCCTGCCTGCCTGCCTGCCTGCCTGCCTGCCTGCCTGCCTGCCTGCCTGCCTGCCTGCCTGCCTGCCTGCCTGCCTGCCTGCTCTCAGGATTAGAGCCATTGACTGCTATAGGACGTGATATAGTAGCTCAAAAATATTCTGCGCACAATCATCTTCCCGGTAGCCATAGCAACAATATTCACGCCCTACAGAAATAGACCATCTGTTATACTTCACGAATGTACGTCGTAAACAATCATTGTAGCAAGGAATGTTTTGTGTGCGAAGATATGCCGGTAAAATGGCGAATCCTTGAGAGCGGGAGAGCGGGAAAGGTGGGCTAGGCGGCAGGGGATTAAAGCGGTACTCTTATCCCATCCCAGGGAGAAAGGGAGAGCAAGGGAGTGTCAGCCTCCCCCATCCCCCATCCCCCTGCCCTGCCAGGAGCAGCCGCTGTCTTCAGCTTACGTCCCCTCCATCCCCAGCAAACACCACACATGGATCAGGTGATGGATCAATGCTGGGCCAGCGTCGCAGACGCTGTCTCAGCATTGATCCGACATTTGACTCATGTCTCGTGTTTGCTCGGTCCCTACCAGCCTCAGAAAGCCAACAACACAGAATACATTCTCATGGTCATGAGATGTATTCAGGGAACTGGTTCCTGCAGGCTACGGAAATGTTTCTGAAAGCTCCTCGTGGTATTAAAATAGAGTAGTTATTTCACATCAAGTGGAATATTGGACTGAATTGATGAATTGGTAAAATTTTACAAGACTTATTATTCCTATATCATGCGGTCCAGGATTCAAACCCCGGACCTATCACTGGTATGCATTCCCTCACATAGATTTAGCACTCCGATTTCCTCTGTACTTCTATACTTCTCACAAATATAATGTCTGATAATTGCTCGGATGGTAGTTATAAGGGGTACACCCGGGATGCCCATGCAATGAGCAGAAAAACTAAACCTGAGAATTTCAACTTTGATAGCGCGCTAAATCAGAATACGTGACACTATTATAAAGCGCGCGCTTGAATAAATTGTATTCGATATTAGATATTTGGTGACATAAATGAACTTAATTGTCTGAATTAACACAATATTTAATATCGATATTTTAATATATTTTTCACTTTCTGAATCCCGCCCGTTGAGTTTAAGACATTAAAAATCTGTTGCAAACGTCCGTAGAGTCGCTGGGCTGATGTTGGGCAGACGTCGTAGACGGTGTCCAACATGAAACCAGCATTGGTTCAATGTCTTGTGTTTGCTGGGTGACTTTTTGTGGCCCATACTGTGATGTAGACCTATCACTGCTTCACATCATCACATTGGTAAAAATGTCTTATCTGCCATACTATATAGTAAGTAAGTAAATCGTGTATTAAAGTCTACCTCTTATAATACAAAGATCACTTAGAGTTTGAGTTGCGAGAGACACATAAAAACACAGCAAACAGAAATACAAATCATGGAAACACTTCAAAAAATGCTGATACTTAAGCCCCTGTCACACTGTCACGAGTTTGGCCTACGAGTTGTGGCGAGTTACAACTCTTGTGTTGTCGTGCAAGACTCGAACACATGTCTTTGCATGTAGGTAGATGTCTTCTCATGTCGCCAGTGCTCGTGAGGGTGCTACGAGAATTTTAAACCGTTTAAAGTTCTCGTGGGAGTTTTCGTCTCGTACACATGTCGAAGACATATCGAGGGTTGTCGCACAAACTCGAGCACATGTGGTTGACATCTCGTCACTTGTCGCCACTTCTCGGCATTTAAAAAGTCGCGCATTAGGCTACGAGTCTAGCTGCGAGTTAGCGCGACATGAACTCAACCTTTACTGGACATGCAACGAGTTTACCCGACTTCTCTTCGAGATGTGTACGAGTTTTGGCGTGTTCTATTCGACATGTCCTCGACATTGCCGCGAGTTTATGGGAGTTGTGGCGATCATAAAAAAGGGGAGGTAGTGTGTTTTAATTTTAGTCATCATAATCCACCAAACATGGCACACAGAACTTTGAAAAGAAAAGGAAAGATGAAGGCTACTGTTCTCGAATCACCCCCTGTACTAACACCCCCTCAGCAGCCAGGGGAGCTAGAGGAGCCAGAGGAGGTGGTTAAAAACCGCCAGCTAGAGCCAGCTGTATCCGAGTCTGGTGTTGCTGTTGGTGATGCTGGCAACCAAGATGGAAAGATGAAACGCATTTACAACAATTTTTCAGAGAGACAAGAGGAGATCATGGTGGAGTGGTTGATTGATAACCCGCTTTTATATAACAACTGCCTAAAAGAGTACAAAAGTTCTAGGTTTCTAACATTTGCAGCAGATAAACAGGCCATTGTTGTGATATTTATCCCTTCAACACCAACTACAGACTGATTGAAAAATGTGGGATCCTCAGAATTTATACCCATGTCGTGAGTTGTCGGTCTCACTCGTGCCTTCTCGTAGTTTACTCGTAGTTCACTCGCCACAACTCGTCATAAACTCGTACAAATATTGAAACAACTCGTGTAGATTCGCCTAAACTCGTACATTCTCGAAGAAAAGTCGTCGTTTCTTGAGAAAGTGTCGCATAGTTGTCGACTAAACTCGTGTTACATAGACAATTCTCGTGCTACTCTCGTATCAATGTGGAAGACAACTCGAGGAAGAGTCGAGCTGATGTCTCCATTCTCGAAATTCATGACCATCTCGTGGAAAATATGGCGAGATATAACTCGCCAGCACTCGCCACCACTCGTAGTCCAAACTCGTGACAGTGTGACAGGGGCTCAACATTCATACCTACATACATTCAACATTGTCTGGTGTTTGCTGGGGAGTATATGATGTGGAGGCACGTCATGTATCTCTGTATGAGCCAGAGTAAAGCCACCTCAGAGATGAAGACCTAACTCTGCAAACTCTATTTCATCCCAACCTTCTGCCCAGAAATGACTCTGGCAGCTTCACTTTCATGATGCCAGGTAAATTACTGCCTGATATCAGCCGTGAAAATAGGTAATTATGAATTGAATAAGCCCGCCACATCAACCAGCTAAATGACGTGAATTAACACCCTTTGAGTGCTAGGAGGTGTCGCTTATTTCACCAATAATCTCCTGATTGTTTCTCCAGTGGTAAAATAAGGGTCATCTCGTCACTGCTTTTAGTTATTGTAATATCGGGATAAAGAGAATTATTCAAAACTCATATTACTCCTGAAGATAATCTGAAATGTTGAATAATTATGAAAAAATATTTGGCTGGCGGCGCCGAGAGTGTCGCACCTGACCAGAATCTGCCTCCATTATAGAGCTACTGCGTGTGGCAGAGCCGGGGCCGTTCACCCAATGCTGGCTGAATGTTGGGCCGCCGTCTACGACGTCGGCCCAACCTTCAGCCAGCATTGGTTAATCGTCTTTTGTCTTCTGGAAAGTGTTGTCTTTTATCTCATGGCGGCAGCTGCCTCACGGAGTTCTGGGATACGGACAGTTGATTACTAAACCCTTTGAGGCCAATGCGCAGAAATTTATCTTAACTATTTCTTTGAAAATATTTGTCAATTTTCATTAAGATGTGTTTAGATAAGTATTATCATTCAATTGTGATATGTTATTCTTGATAAAATATAAAGTTATTATTTTCCACAGGAGAAAACTGAAAACTAGCCTTGTAATCAGATGGTTGGGATTGATGCTCATCTGTAACCTGAAGGCTTCAATGGATTATCACACCTAGCACACTTTAAGCTCTAGATTTGATATTAAATTATGAAATAAATTATATTGTCAACACTCTATATTACACCAGCTGCCAAGTTGATAGACAGATTTTTTCCGATTAGTTTGTTAGTTTCGCTGTCTTTTAGTCAATAACGATGTTTGCTTTCATCCACATACCAGTAAACACAAAACATTTGTATAGCATTTGTACAATGTTAGACCAACTTCGAAGACGTTGGGACGACGTTGTACAAATGCTATACAAATGTTTTGTGTTTGCTGGGATGTAACGTTATGATATCTCAGTTTTTGCTGGTTGTATAAAAATATATAACATAGAAATTGTATTTTAGTTCAAGTCAGGTATATTCAATCATTCAAATAATGTATTGTGAAATATTCATGCGAGGCGGTCTTTGCAATAAATTGAATATTCAGGCATTTGGTCCCCAAGGAGTCAATGCTTATCTGGGAGACAGTGACTCGTTTGATGTGTCAATAAGTCGTAGACAGGTTTTATGTGTCGCCATTACGCGGATTTGCCTAAATAGATGGTTATTTCTGAAGGAGTAAAATTCCCGTTAATGTTCTATCACGTCTATGCAGCGTTGATTGGAAAAAGGTACACTGGTGATTTTATATTAAATAAAAAACAATTAATTCAAAACTTCCGATTTGCATAACGTCATGTTTTATTACATTATAGTAACACAAAATACATAAACGTTTTTTTCTAGTTTGAATCTGATTAAGTCTCTAATTCTTGTTAAATATTTATGTTCAATGTTTACATTACATCTGAAAGCGTTATTCTGACGCTGACTCAATACTGTGATTATTCACATCAAAATAATTTAACATAGTAAGATATAATTCATCTGGGCTGGGTTTTTTAATACCAGCTACTAGCATCTCGAATGGCATATATAGCAAAACTTTTCATAAGATAAAAGTAACTGAATTGGAAGTGAAAGTCTTGCACAACGGCAATCTCAATATCCTCCATTGTTGTGCAGACCTAAGGCTAGCCAGCTGATTGTTTACCAATGAAAGTAGCTGTGTAGAAAACACAAGTCAATTAGTTCTCTACGGAAACACAAAGGCAAGATAGATAATTGTGTGCGCCTTTCGTGATAGGATGAAACATAATCATTGAGGGTGATTTTTGATAATTGCACCAGGAATTCCCATCTCAAGGTGGATGAAATTACCTGATTTGTTTTAAATACCCCAGTATATATATAATATCTCAAACAAGAGCTGAGAACGTCATTATCTTATTGGATTATACCATATTATTATTTAATAAATTTTACTTAAAATGTGGCGATGGGAAAATATGGCGATGGGGCTTAAAGTGTTAATGTGAGATTAGCACACCTAGTAGCCAGTCATCACAGAGCGTCTGGTATGTGATCACACCTTCATATCTACCACCATCTAACTCTACATCACAGACCATTTAGCCGCCAGCAGGCCTTTTGTTCTAAGATAGATCCAGGATTAAAACACACCCAATCCCAAATCACAACCGGAGTCGGCCATTAACTCAGCATTGGCTCAATGTATCGTGCTTGCTGGATAGGCGGGCAGGTGAGCGGGCAGGCCGACGCTTTGATGATCTAATTGACTTCTAACCCTTTCCGTTCGAGGATGTGTGATTCAATAACGCATGGTGCACAAAAATATATTGATATAACGTCACACAAAATCCTGCGCGGTTACTAAATATAAAACACCAATATTTTTTTTTCTTACAATTTATCATTTCCGTTTATTCTGCAGTAATTAAAACAGAAACTTATTGATATAGCCAGCTAGTGTGCGAGAATGACATTGTTTTAGTGACGTAAGGGTCATAGATGGACTATCACGCTATCGATAGGGATCTGCTTTTTACAACAGCTTAAATATGTTATCATTGTTTAGATCTAAATACCAACAAAACGTTTGAAACGTTTAACTTTCATGCCAGGCTATTGTGATATAATCTTAATTATATATTTTTTGTAGTTACAGGATTTCTTCCGAATGTTTATTTTATTGGCGACTATTACCATCAAATTCGATAACATATTGTAAGAAATGGAAAAAATAGATTAATATAACCCGACATTTGAAGTGTAAAATTTATTTAGGAGAAACTTGTTCCCTAGATTAAAATGTGAAATGGTCTGTATTATAATAAAAATTTTGTAAACATTTAAAAGGACATAGAAAAGGCCAAGCGAGTTGATAAGAAAACAGACGGATTCTTCGACTTCTTGATAGAGAGTAATGAACAAGTTACACTAAAACAAATTATTTGCTAAAGCAGCCGACAAATGTTTTTTTCTATGTAGTTATTTTTGACAGTCACCACGTAAGTATGTGAACCGGTAGATTAGCAGCACGTGAAGTTTTGTACATCCAACAGCTTTGAAGAGTTTGGAGAAAAGTGGGTAAATATTAATGTAGCTTAGCTACCATTTTGGTCAATTATTTATTTGTTTGGTTATTCGGTTTTATTACAAAGCATACTATTATGATACGGATGAAGATATGGAAATGTATACAAATAAAACAAGTTACACTAAATTAATTACACAGCAGAAATGTATTGTAAAAGCTTCCAAGACAGCATACTAGTTATATACTTCAACCAAGGAGGTTGAAAAGAGCTTTTCAACCTCCTTGCTTCAACGTTTCGAAAAAAAAATATTTTCATAATTTCTAAGTGTGATGATTACAATGAGATAATAGTGTGCGAATGTGTGAATGTGTGAATGTTTGTTAACCCCATATGCCCCATGTGCGCATATTACCTTAAACCGTAATATTTGATAGTTTTAAAATAACCTCCACAACAAAAATAGTATAAATTATTTTATTTTTTTAATCATTTTAATATATAATTGTGTATATTTTCTAGTTGTACAAATTCAGAAAGGCTCCACTTCTTTGTAATTTTCAATATGGACAGTATTTCTTTGTGTTTCGCAGTTTTTACCAGCTAAGTAATATCACAAATCCTCATATAATATATCTGATAATATTATCTCACATTATACCTTATACATTATGTCCTGTGTAGTTTAAAGGGTTGTCAAGTATATAAGTGCGTTCCGTTTGGGCCAATTAAACCTAGCAAGTTGAAGCGTGCTGGAAACATCGCCATTGACAAGGTGTTCTCCCGCTGTTAACACCTTACACTCCACGCGGCGTGTTTGGTGGTATTAATACACAGCGCAGACTTATAATGTAATATTAAAATATATGATCGTGATTAAATTATCTTTATCGTATCCTGAAAATCATTTAACAGTCGCTTCTTTTCGTAAAGATCTAATTGCAATCTTGCGTTAAAACACTTGTAACATTTATTTAGGGTAATTGGCATTGTTATTACATCATTTGATATGTTGGCAGGGTAGTCATCATCAATCTGATCTCTAGAACCCGTAAAACATAACGCAATTTACCTTTTCAGATTTAAAAGTATGCGTTTTGTATTTTTAGTGATGCAATTATTCATTAATTTTTATTAATTTCTTTCTTTATATGATTTATATGGTTGACAAAGTTCAGTGCGTTTTCTTAACCAGTTGAGTTTATTCGCTAGGATTTAAAATCAGTCCAGTGAATAGATGTGTCTCTAGTGATAGAGGGGTTAATTGTAATTGATAAGTTCACAAGAGGTATTTCTCGGCATTCAACTAAATCCTGTTATGTAAGTTAGACAGCGGAATGGCGTCATTAACATACCTCTAACCTCATCAAATAGTGTAGTCATACTTACAAGTTACGTGATAGTTCAATATACACGTGATATTGATCCAATGCTGTTTTATATGATGGGCCAGCGTCGCAGACGATGGCCCAATATCATAACAGCATTTTATCAAAGCATAAAAACAAGAACAAACATAGAAAATAGATAAATATATGAAAATATGAAAATAGATAAATTAGGTTAATATCGAATAAATTATGACTTGATAATTAAAAACTAATAAATGAATAAATCAATGTTGCTTATGTACTGTGTAGGCTAACCTATTTCGAACCACCCTCTGTGGAATAAAATTAAGTAATAGTCAAATACCCCGTCAAATAATTACATCATCCGATTTGTCATATTTCCATGAAAATTCACTGTATAGATACGTCATAAAGCTGAGATAATCAATATGGGATCAGCTGATCCCTTCATGTCACAGACTGATATGAGCCAGGGTCATATGGACAGGGTGGCGTAATAATTATACTCTTTCTCGAGTTGTGTAGAAACGAATGTGGCTAATTTACAAAATAGTTTTGCTAAAATACTTTCTGCTTTCTGTCTAATAACAAACATAGAAATTGACCATGCACTGAAAGAACTAATGACTGCAGGTATGTATGGTTCCTCATGGTAAGTGTTTAATTTATATTTTGGTAACTATTTGTCTTTGCAACACAAATTGTGGACACGATTTTTTCGACTAATGTCAAATTTAAAACAAATATTTTAAACGTTTGGATAATTTTGTAAAGTATAGAACCCTAATAATTTTTGTTGCTCAAAACTATATGAGCTAGCTGTTTCTGATGATAAAAACAACAAACAATACTGTAAATATGAACAATGCTCTAAAATTAAATCAGATTAAATTAAGACATTTACTAAGATTATTCAACTTACTTAGAAATATCAATACATCAGTTAGTTAACCTTAGTAAAGTGAGAGGACCTAAAACAACTTCCCATCCCCGCCCCCCCCAAAAAAAAAAAAATGTCCTCACTTGCGTGATTGTAATCACAAAATGCTCAGTTCCATTGAAGCATGTTAAAAAGTACATTGACCTCTAACTTTGTCTGACTACTTCACCATGATTGATATCAACATTATGAGGGAACATATCGCAAAAAGCTCCTGATGCCATTCAGCCATTTACAGATAAATTAAAAAAAATAACAGATATTTACAGCTTTATGTATATTCTAAAACATATTCGAAGTAGGGTATGAAAAAAGTAAGTACAACAGTAAGTGGACCAAGTGAGAACCCACTATTTTCATTTTTGACAAAATAGTAATCAATTTATTTAAACAAACATTTCTGTCCCTATGGAAGAACAATAATATCATAATATTTATACTGTTTTGATTACGATGATGGCGATATGATATATATATATTGTTCAATTTTCATGTGAGTTCAACTTGAAATTTGAATTGTTAATCTGTGGTATGACGACATATTTCGTCAGTCGTGAGTTGACAGAAATGTCTTTCGAGAGGACGGGACCAGTACGCACCAATGCCGTGCCAAAGCCGGGCCAGCGTCAGGGACGCTGTCCCGGCTTTGGCACGACATTGGCCCAAGACCCCTTATGAAACATGGTGAATGTGGGAAAGTAAGCCGGGCGTCAATGTGGTGTTGGCATGACTACGTAACGATGAGCTGGTATGACGTCAGATATTTCAGTGAGCGTGTTGGAGAGGAAAGTGACACGCGTGCCTGTCAATTTCAGTCCGCCACATTATTTGTGACTGTCCACTTAGGGCTGCTTAGCGAGATATGATATGTCTATTTCACTGTTTGCTGACCTGCCACATTCACACTTTGAACCTAACTATAGAAAATTAACACACCACATATTTTTTACACTCACACAATTAATTCGTTTTATTGCAGTCATAATTATTGTTTTTTCAATTTTTCAAAAGCATCAGCTAGAAATATATATATATTATGTATACATTTTCCTTGTGAACTTTATATAGTTAATTATTATTTTTTCATAGCTGCTGGTATCGGAATGTGGAGCATATCTCTATGACACACTTAACATCGTGATACTTCCTCGTACTGAAATCTACACCAATACGTTTAATCATACAGATGTAGGCTAACCGTCATATTGTCTTAACTCTGCCAATGCCCAGAGATGCAGTGTTGTTAACGCTTTGATTGATCCTTTTTTGTTCATTTAATTAAAGCTGGTATTGCATAGCTTTAAATGAATGAGAAATATATTATGTTTGTAGCAACTAAGTATTTTTTTTCATTTTAAATGGAAATCAGTAAAAAAAACTTTGGCAATAAGGGGAAGATTACTGGTAGCAGACATGCGAAATAAAAGATGCATTTCTGATTGTAGTTGTATTATTTCAAATAAATCATAATATTTATATATTGACTATTTTTTTTACGTCGCAGTGTAATTTGGTATACATCTAAGATAGGCTGAATCCATTAAGAAACACACTAGATTTGAAAGAAATTTAGCTTATAACCATTCAGTGAGTCGTTTAATTAACTTAAATATATAATCCTGTCAACAGTACAGAAAAAAAATATTTAGATTTAGATTCAGATTCATTTATGTGATCAAATAAAATACATCGTAATATAGGCAGTGGTATATTTTTTGTTGATCAGGAGACCTCCACTAAGACCAAGCAATGGTCGCTAGCGTGGAGGTCTGTATACTGCCCCGATGGTGGAAAAATATGAGGTTAATCCAGAAAAGACGGTTATTATCAATAACAATCAACTTGAAAATCTCAAAATATTTCAATTTCAAATGGATCACATTAGATTCGGTTGTAATTATAGATCTGTTTTCCGGATGTGGAGTGTCATCGCGGGGGGTAAGTGTATAGATATATTTATATACACACGCTGTTTGTATGTTCCGTGTACACAAACACAAACCACGTGACCTGGCTGCAAGTCGTTAACTTTCCTCGCTAATCCTGGTTTTGTGGAATCAACAGAAAAGGGGAGAAGGATTAGACGTGTACACAAGTAAATAATCCAACATGTGCTACATACAGCACCATACAAATCAACTTAGTGTACGCGGAAAGGCTACGTTTAGATTAGCAAAGCCGAAAGGCAGTAACTGCTTACTTGAAATGTAAGAAGTAACTGCCTTGCGGCTTTGCATGGTATTCCTACCAAATACAGAAAATATAAAAAGACTTTTACATATCAGATGTGTAATCTATAAATGCATGAATGCGTAGAATTGTGCATAATATGCACTATGTTCTTGTTGAAAACGTCTCCTTTATCGTGTTTTTTTCTGTGGATATTGTAAGAACGACTTACAAGTGAATTATTGTTTACTCGACAGCAAAATCGCGATACATATTTCATTTTATGAAAATTTAGCCAAGTAGGCGTATTTTGATTTATTTGCTGGCTTGGAATGGTAAGGAAGTGCAATAAAATAAAATGATGTGGTTTAGGCCAACTTTGTGCACATATAGGCTAAACTGGGCCAGGAGAGGAATGATAAAGAAAAAAGGCACAACAACTTGTAACCTATAAATAGAAAAAATAATCAATAATTTCATTATTTTGTGTCTATAACGCACTAACTGAAGATGATATGTGACATACAGAGAACAGAGGTTACAATGCATATTATTGTGGAATCCTTATATTATTGTTACATAGCTATGTACATATACTTATGAATTGTTTTACAGGTCATCATTATTTATTTGGATCTCGCTTTTAATTAATCAATTCATACAATTTATAATTGTTCATTATTTCATCATGCAAACGTCATACATCTTTTTCATCACTTTTGCGCATTCATTTTGATTAATCTATCATTTGATTGATTGATTCCTTCATTCATTCATTCCTTCGAACATTTTTTTTGTTGCTCGTCACATTCATTTTACTTCACTACTCCTTTTTATAATGCTCATCCACTTTCTTTTATTAGACGCAGTATTTTATTTAGTCTTTATAGTATGCCAAGTTCACGTATGATTTGCAAGACAGTTTCATATTATGTATTAATTATGGATAAATTATGTATTAATTATGTATAAACTTAAATATATATGTCTGATTTTATGTACTTTGTCTCAAACAGCTCAGTCATGAGTGACCTGTTATAATACAGGGTGAGCCAGAAAAATATGCAAATGTGCTACTACTACTATCACTACTACATATATAGAAAATATATCGATTTGAAAGATATTACATTTTTTCTTTTGCATGTTGGAGGTCAGTGAGATGCTGGTGATCGTTGTCGGCCTAACAAAGTCTAGAGAAACTGTAACTTGGTGTACCTTACGTGTGGCATACTTATTTCATCTGTATTCACTATCGTGATATGTTTCATGTTATAGAAAGGGGGAAGTGGCGCTTCGATAGAGCGCCAGATGGCCACACAGTCATGCATGTGTCCCGGGTTCGAACCTCGCTGATCCTCTGTGTGTATTTAAGAGAAATATCCTATTATCTTCCCTCTCAATGTGACTGGGCGATCACATTAATTCATCCTCGTCGAGTTAAGGCTAAAACCAGTGTATCTACGTTAATTTAACACACGATCACGCGCTGCCCGCTCTTTCACACGATTCATGTTCATTCTATATCAGCGAAAGAAGACACAATCATTTCACTCCGTTCTAACCTAACATCGAAGAAGATGGTTAATCTCAATTGTCTACATGGCGTTGGCTTAAGGCTGGGCCAGCATCACAGACGCTGGTCCAGCCTTAAACCCAACACTGTGTATCCATTTGGCATTATCTTGCCCAGATGGGCACGACATGCCGACGGCAGGGGTAGGGAGCTCCCAGAAGAGAGGGGTTCCATTTACAAAAGCCTATAATGGCCTGCATTATGACGGAGGAAGGCGGAGGTGGGGGGGGGGGCGGTGAAGCGGGAGTCCAGATCCGGAATTGGCTTGTATACAAGGGGAGAACAAATAATGAACTTTAGCGGAGAGGTTGTTTTGCCGTGGGGCGTTTGAAGCCACTCAGTGAACCATCGCCCGTGACAATGTGCACGAACACGACTCCCCAGCAAACACGAGACGTTCACCCAATGTTGTTATAATGCTGGGTCAGCGTCGAAGACGTGGGCCAACATTAAAACGACAATGGTTGAACGTCTCGTGTTTGCTGGCTCCCCGTAACACACCGCGGGAGGAAGGAAGTCCTTACTCTGAACAAGGAGCCGCGCAATTCACAAGCATTTCCTGGAGTTTTGCTCATTTTAATGAGATTGCAAATTAAGTCTACACAACACTAGACAGCACTTATATACAAAGTAGATCATGCTCGCCCTTTTTTATTATACTGCGAAAAAATATTAAATTACTATTTTGTGTAATTTGTACAATTTTGTTAAATGCGACGTCGGGAGTAGCATGCCTTGCGGGGGAAGATGGAATTTTTAATGAATTGGATTTTTTCATTGAAGCAGCCAATAAGAATAGAACGGGTTTTGACAAGTTTTGTGTAAAAGTATCCCAGCAAACACGTTGACTCAATGTTGTATTAATGTTGGTCTAGCGTCGAACCAACAATGTAGGACCAACATTAATACAACATTGGGTCAACTTCTTTCGTTTGTTGGGCTACCAGGACCAGAGGGGTCAGCTTCCTGGAGAAGATTCAGCGATCTAATATGACAAAACTCTCCTGACATAGGAGTCGAGCTCGGCTTTGACTGCAGTACTCACCCAATGTTGTTTTTGTATCGAGCCAGCGTCATAGATGGTGGGCCAACATTAAAACAACACTGGGTCTATGCGTTCGCTAGGCACGACTATAGTCGTTTTCAATCCGTTTTATTGGTCGATCAAATCACTGTTATTGGGAACGAAATGTGTGTTTAAACATCAAGAATTGCAAATGTTTTGTCTCAAATTAAACAAATAAGAGTATTTTTCACCCACTTGAAGTTGTGGGTCGCGGTAGCGAGACACAACTTCAAGTGGTTGAAAATTAAAATGCGATAGAACTTAAAGTAAAGGGTTTATATGTGATAAATTATCTATATATCTAGAAATTATAAGTCTCTTTTATTTTTCCTGGACTAATAATGACATGGATATAACTTAGTGTTTTTATTTTTCATGTTGATTTGGGGCGCATATAGTTATAAACCTACATGACTTGCTGGATTTGGTCTGTATGACGTAAGAGAGCTTATTACACGTCTGCTAAGCTAACCTTTAGCAAACTACAGGGGCTCAAATAATAAATTACGACATTTTAAAGATATGCAGAATAACAAACAACATAATTATTTAAAGTGTATACACAATCCACCTAAATAGCTATATTGTAAGAAGTGATTTTTTAATGAAGAAAAGAGATGTTGATGCTGGATTTAGATGTATTCCGTGAAATGTCAATTAAACAAATTTATTTGGGATTCTGATATTAAATGAAACCCATAAATCACGGGAGACAGAGCCGCCTTATTTTAATGAATTATATGTAGGTATCATATATTTATGTTGATGTGCATACGTAAAAGTGAGACATTAACCCAACATTGGTTTAATGTTGGGCGAGCGTCGTATACGGTGGGCTAGCATGAAACCAACATTGGGCGAGCACATCGTGCTCGCTTGGATACTATAATAGATACATTTTTTAAGTGTATATAAAATTGCTATATACAGGTAATTATCAAAATCTAAACAAAAAATGCACGTCGGTTTTTGGCCATGTGGAATTCAGTTGAACTGATCGAAAAATAATTTTTTTACACGTTTGCTGAATTTATTTAATGAATGTCGCTATACGGCGGTTTAGAAGTATAAATGTATTAAATGTGACAGTTTAAACAGCAGAAGAGACTATGTTTTGCAATCAAATAATAACTAATGGGGAGATTTAAATAGTTTGTAACTTCAAAAGGCGTTGCCGTCTCAATTTATTATAGCTTCATGTCATTCTCCTGTATCGGGTTACGGCTATGAAATGAATATGATTGTATTGATAAATACACGACTACTGCGTGTGCCAGCTATTGTCAAAGATAGCGAGAATTCGATCAAATTCCAATACATGTACAAGCCATTCGCCCAACGGAATCCAGTTATTAGTTATGCGTGGTTTCAAAAATGGGACACCGTCGTCGACGCTGGTCCAATATTAAAACAGCGTGTGGTCAATGGTGAGCACTCACCAATGGAGCTAATAAACAAGTACATGCAGATGAAAAATTATAACACTGTCAGATTCAGTCAATTTTCAACATATTTTGGACAATTAAGCCAATGTTGGGTCAATGTTGGTCCGCCGTCTACGACGTAAGCCCAACATTGACCCAACATTGCTTTTCAAGATTTCACCACGATTTTATGAAATGGGCTTAATTACTACTAGTATAGTAATAAATGTTGTAACATATTCAAATAGACTGGTACGTCAAATTTAGAAAACAATATTGAGAATTAAATGGACCATTAAAATAATATTATGGAGGATGCTAGTATTGGGGAAAAGGCAAAGAGAATCGCACATTTTAATCTCTCTATGCTGTCTATCTTTGACATATAATATATATTTTCAAATATATTCGATTATTTGGTTTAAGAAAGACAGAATGGTTTAAGAAAGACAGAAACATATTTGCATTATATTTCAGTAACATTAATGATGTTAATTAAATATATACCCAGGTGAGATGTATGAAGTAAAGGTAATATATATCACTAACGTGCAGGAAATCACATGTATAGTTAATGTATAAATAAGATCACTCTGTTTTAAACTTGCCAGAGGGCGACTTAATCTACCGTACAGACGGAGATTTTCTCACCAAATCAAATACAAGTGCCTCATAGCGGACGGTCCGATTTTTATTCATGCAAAAAAAGCCACAGATTATTTTTATCAAAAGAGTGGAAACTATTACTTTACTATTTGGGAAGATTCAGGTTATAAATAGTATTTATAACCTGATGTAGTGGTTACGCCGGATGCCTGTCACAATGGAGCTTGTGGGTTTCATTCATTCATTCATTCATTCATTCATTCATTCATTCATTCATTCATTCATTCATTCATTCATTCATTCATTCATTCATTCATTCATTCATTCATTCATTCATTCATTCATTCATTCATTCATTCATTCATTTATTCATTCATTCATTCATTCATTCATTCATTCATTCATTCATTCATTCATTCATTCATTCATTCATTCATTCATTTATTCATTCATTCATTCATTCATTCATTCATTCATTCATTCATTCATTCATTCATTCTTTCATTCATTCATTCATTCATTCATTCATTCATTCATTCATTCATTCATTCATTCATTCATTCATTCATTCATTCATTCATTCATTCATTCATTCATTCATTCATTCATTCATTCATTCAGAAAAAAGACCCAGTAGTATGATACTTGTTACATTGCGTAGGTGGGTGGCCAAGTTCTAAAACAATAATTGACCTCAAACCACCATGATCTTGGTTCTAATGCTTTTTGGGGCTATTTTACTTTTCGTTCTCGTTTCATCATGGTCGGCTTATTCTGATTGTGTACAAGTATAACACAGTATACATAGCCCCAACGTGGCTGAAGCAGAACTTGGAACTGAAGCTGCTGACCTGTTCACGGCTACAGTATTATATGATCTTATTGGTGACGTTGGCTGTATGACTGGCCGACGTCTTTGACGTTGTCCCACAATGGAACATATATCAGGTTGAGCATACATACAGTATTTGTCACGTTATTAGCGCGTGATAAACGTAACTGTTTACCTTCCAGATGACACGGATCACAACACTAATGCATTCAATGCAATGGTGGGCCAGCATTGTCAGATGCTGACCCACCATTGCCCCAGTATTGGGCCAACGTGGCATGACAACGGGCAGATATGTTGTGATAATTCACACTTGATCATCTGGAGTTTAATCTATCATAACACGTCCACCCTGAACACCTTGAGCACCCGCCAGAGGTGTGGTGTCAATGAGACATGTGTATAGGATAGTGTGATCTCTAGTCACCAGGTGTCACTGGACCTCGTCCGCGTTCAGCGAGTAAGTTACACAAGATGAACACCTTGTTCAAACGCCGGTTTGACTTTGGATCCATTGTAATATTATTCTACAGTAATAATATGTACAGAACTGAACATAGTACTATCTTAAATCCCCTGTGTTGTGATGATTAATGTACCATTAATCAAAAGATAATTATTTCTGAATTTTGTTGAACATAATTTCACAAAATATTTGTCGTTGTACAATAAGCATGAACGTCATGCCCAATATTTGAAACTGTCAGTGCAGAATTTAGCGTAGTTATGTATACCACAGTAACATATAAAACATATGAAATATATCTATTGTTCTAAATTTAATTGTTGACAGTGATAAATTTATGGGTCATTCTAAGATATAAAGCAACGAGATGTCGGGAATATGATAAGCAATATTAAAAATTAATCCCAACTGGAGTATGAAATACCCGGGATAGACTGACTCACTGTTGGTTCAATGCTGGACCATCGTCTGCGACGCTGGCCCAACATTGAACCAGCAATGGCTCAATGTCTCGTGCTTGCTGGGATCGTATCTCCTGATGATACGAGATTCACGCGCGTCACGTGACAGTGAAGTCGGCGAGAACGGCAGATTTTCATAATGGCTGACTTGACATGCGCCTTCTCACTTTTCAAAAGCAGTTTTTCCCCGGCGGAATTGATTAGCCAATGTAATTAGGCCATCAACAAGCACACAAACGACACCTCGTGGCGGCCCTAATGAAATTTTTCGCCTTGAGCGCGCGTCTAATATTCAGTTGACGCATGAGATAGCACATTAGTGCTCCACCTACCCCCCCCCCCCCCCCGCCCGTCCGCCTCCACAGACATAACACCGTAACCACACACAATGTATGTGGACCAGCGGTGAACAGTAGCATTGAGAATGGTCAACAGTGAGATGAGTCCAGAGAAGTAGGCTACCTCTGATATATGCGGGATGAGGAAGGATTGATCAGACGACACGGGACCAAAAAACACCTACTTCATTAAAAAAAAAATAATAAAAATGTAGCTCACACTGTTTTTGGAAGGTTTTGGTGATCGTTACTAAGTTATGTTTTACGATTTTTATCTATTTAATGGGACACTAGATTTATTATTATTTTTGTTTTAATATCCCATTTATTTCAATAGTTAGTCTAAATGTTATGTATGAAAACAAAAAAATACAACCTCAGATGTTCCGGTATAGAACCCAGGGGCTGATTACTCACCATGATATAGGCCTATATAAAGATCTATGTTAGCCTTTGTCCTGCAAGATTCAAGCAGATTATAAACCAAATAATGTCACTGAAAATGGATGATGTAGTTTGTGGTAGATGCCCAGTTAGAAAATTAACTAAATTTAGAAGATGCATATTTTCGTAAAATATAAATATTTTTCGTCATTTGAAGCTGGAAATTGCGTTAGCAATTCCAGCTTCAAATGACGAAAAATACAATTGAAACAATTCAGCATGACGAGGTTTAAATAAAAATATAATATCTTTCTTTTTAATTGATTAAATAAGCCTAGTGCTACTCGATAATGTTCACAGCAAATACACGAATCGCAATACTTTTTGTAACTATATGGGTAAAATATATAAAATGTTTTTCATTCACTGTAGAACCCAGCAAATTAGTCCTTGAATTTTCAGAGGCACTTCCTAATTTTATTTTCTATATTCTAGAAATTATGTTTGTACCTGTTAACATAATATTTCCTCCAAACTATGATTCACACAGAGACATAAGTATAGATATAACAGTATATTTTTGTTAGACCCACACGTTGTATACAAAGGGTCAGGAGGCGACAAATGAACTAGAAAATGTTGCAATTTGTTGATAGAGGTCGCGCAAGCAGAACAGCTTTCATGAGGAGAACGAGAGCTAATTATAGTCAAACCTTTTGCACACAAGAGCAAAAAATAAATTAGCGATTTGAATAGGTGCTGGCTAAAATAAAGCAATGAGAGATATTTTAACTTGATTAGACATTTATTTTATTTGGTGAAAAGGAGCACTATATTTTTGGGGGTGATTTTCCAGACGTCTCTGTGAATAATAAATTACCCCCTAGGACTGATAGGGTGGAGATCAAGCTGTGTAATGGATATAGGTCACAATGAACTCATGAATAACAACTGAAGACGGTGTGGGGTCGAGCTGTTTGAAGGCCAGGGGTGCGTTTGTGCTGACGTTTGAGATGGTGGCCCAACGCCGAACCAGGGCTTGTCCAACGTCAAAGACGTTGGCCCAGCTTTGGCTCGGCGCTGGCGGACCGTCTGCCATGGCTGCGTCTTTCATCGCCGTCTTCCAGATCCATTGTAAAAACAGTTCTTGTCAACAACAGGGCCGTGTTGACATGCCTGTGCCCATGTTAAACGTCTGGTATTAAAGCTGACGCGAACAGAATTAATGATCAGCACTAGAAAACAACACTACAACTTTCTTAGAGAAAGTTAACAATTGAAGGTTTTTCTCTGCGGCAATGTAATGGAATTAAACATGTCAAACCCTATCGGTAATAAATAAATACGGGCTGGATGAGGAGAACCTTCTGATAATGATGAGATGATAATCAGATGACCAATGCTGGACTGATGTTGGGCCAGCGTCGCAAACGTTGGCCAACATCAAACCAGCATTGGTGTCGATTTGATGCTGTTCATCTCGAACATAGAAATTCAATGTTTACGAGTGGATGGAGAAAAAAACATTTTACTTACATAATAGATCCATTGATATGGTGGCGTTTTAAGTAGATAGATAAAATATACTCAAAGAAGGTAAAGATCCCTGTCACGGGATAATATAAACTTTTAGAAACTTCCCCATTTCATAGATATGGAAAATATTATAACTGCAGCACTAAATTTACTATTGAATTAACTGCTGTATTGTATAATTTTCTGCAACAATGCAATATAGACTAAAGTTTAGGCTACTAAATAGGTAATGGAACGCAATAGTTATTTCATCTCTGTTTTTTAGTGTGAAGCACAATTATTACAATGTACGTATCAGTATACGGCGCCAATTAGCTTGATTTATGTGCATAGTGTTTGTATAATGCATATTTTAAAATATTTGCAAAAAATATTTTCACTATATGTGTTATTCACAATACATTGCCATATGTCATTCCTTTATGAACACTTAGCTTAAGACGTTGACATCACGTAACCGAAAATTCCACTGAATATGCTAATAATGTGTATTTGTCCAGACAAATGATAAATAGTTTCTTGGTTGCTTTCTATCCCATTTTTAGCACAAATAAAAACAATGACAGATGTAACTAGTGGTCAGTTGCACAGCACATTGACTTCTAGCGTGAGAGGAGCCAAACAGAACCCCTGAACCCATCCGGGAACCTCCAAGGTGCAGTGAACCTCGAAACGAGGCCATAATGACGTACTTCCGCCGGCTGATTCTTTAGCATAATATACCTTGAGGACCCCCCATAGCCCCCGTGTCCCTCTGCGCACGATCTTAAGGTGGAGAGGCCTGCCAAACATATGCCGCTCATACCGACACCGTCTTTTGAACTACTGTTTTCTGTCATACGCCTGGTTAGAGGTGAATCGGTCAAAACACAAGGCGCTCGTCCAAAGACAGCTCAATATTGTCCCAACGTCTGAGACGTTGGGCCAATATTGAGCTAACTCTGGACGAATTGATCGTATCTACTTAAAACATTGTAGGCTTCGGGGGTAAAGCCTGGGATGATAGCCAACCAGTTCACAAATTGTTTCCTCATCAATGCAAATAAGCTTTATATATAATGCAAATAACATCAATAATTTACACTTTCATAGGAAATTGCTGGTGATGGTATTTAATGTTTTATTTCAAGAAACACGCTGGTCCAGCGACACCCCCATAAGACAACGTCGATGATGCTGGACAAGTGGCAACGCTAGGGCAGTGTTGACACATTATTCCGTTTTTAGATGGATCCAACCTAGCATTGTACTTTAAGCATATGTTGGTTTTTTTCGTAATTTTTTTAAAGAAGGACCTAAATAAGATAGGCTCAAAATAAACACCCACTAATGGACTGATCTGTTTATGTCTGCATTAATTAAACGAGTTAGAACCAAGCGCGGTTGAAGGGCGGATTTAAAAAGACCAGACCATCCCCAGTTCATCACGGATAACCGTTCATGTCAATATGGAGACTTAACGTAGGCGACAAGGAATATTATAACGTATTTTATATGTTCGCTGCACTCATGATATACGTATGCTAATACGACTATGAACACGGCAAAAAATATTATTATTATGATGTGCATAGCCGCACTTGACAAGTACACGTAAATGACACGTAGGCTACTTGCGTGAAGTCCACGGGGTCGATGCCGGACAAATCCAATGTGTTCGCAGAAATTGCAAAGCTTCCAGAAATTAGGAGTGTGAACTTGCTTATTGGACGTGTACGATGAAACACGTACGACCACGGAGACGACGAGGCTCCGGCTCGGATGCGACACGGATTTGATTAGGCAAGACAGCTTTTACAAAGCTGGTGGACCGACAACCATATCAAATCATCATTTCATATTGTTGTTGTGCTCAGCGAATGGATATGACTCACTTAAGCAAAATAACACCAAAATTCACATGCAAGTTAAAAATATGTATAATGCTGTTCATTATCGCTTTAAAGTATGTTTTCATTGAAATATTACACTTTTATAAAGGATGTTGTCTTACTGAAGGACTAGTTTAAACCGTTTTATATATTTTTGCGTGTTAAGGCGAACATAAATCACGTTTTGTTTTCTGAAAACCAATTTGGATTACTTGATACAATGATAATCCTTCAAAATATTTAAGAATTCACTACATTGTGGGTCATTTTGACTGTCACCAGTTTAATAAATCATTCTTAGCACCAAGGATTGACAAGTGTATGGTATTTGTGAGGCAGACCAACTTATGTTATAAGTAATCCCCAGGACAGCATCTTAAATACAGATGCATGAGAAAAATATGCATAAGGAAAACATTCAAATTAAAAGAAAAGACACAAACTTGAAAATTCTTGAATACATAGCACAGCCTAACGTTAGCGCTGGTCAAATGTGTTGGGTTAGCTAAATATTAATCAAACGATCATGACACCCTCATCGATCAGTTCAGAGATCAAAGCTAATTTGTCTAGCCCTGGATCAGGAGTCCAACGGTATCCTATAATATAGTAGCTCTAATGTAATAAAAACTGATGTAAACTGATATAATATGGAGATTAAACATAAACCACATTTTAAAATATCATTGTATGCTATCACGTGTATTCGTAGCTCCATTATATGCATTCATGGCTGCAATAAATTACATAATGTTATTGAGGGTTTTTGCTGAATAGTAAATTACAGAAGGATCTACATACACACCCTGTGGAACACTTCTATATTTTATTATACAACAAATATCATTTCATAAACTTTTTTTCCCAGCGTGTGCACAAATCTACATCTGCACAATTTTAATTTTAATTACAACGAGATAAAAAAGTTTGTGAGTCAGACGCTGCCCTGGGCATACACATGTAGACCTCTACTGGGCTGGGTGATAATCCCCAGCCTTGGATCAGGATCATTTCCAGCACGCCTGATCCATGTGACCTTCATCTTCTCTTCACACACTCCTCTCACACATGCAGGGTATCCTGCTTAGTGGTATTCCAGAAAACACCACACGCTGATTCTATATTGGTTTAACGTTGGTTCACAGTCTCCGATGTTGATCTAAATTATTAAATATTGTGTCTGGTGCAAGCAATTATTTGAAAATTTAGATAATTATGATTCACAACGTTCTATTGATCCAAAAAAATGCGAAAGATCCGAAGTTTGAATTTAATACAAATCAAGTTAAATTTTAGCATTTGAAAGAAATACCTGTTTCTCATTGGTGTGTCTCATTATTAGGTCATCATTCAATCTCTATCGCCCACTGAGTAGGCCTATATTGTCAAGTGTCAGTACATTATCTGACATGGCTGACATTAGTGCCAAGTGTCGGCACACAGCTGACATGGCTAATCATGTGTCACGCAGTGTCAAGTGTCACCACACAGCTGACATGGCTAATCATGAGTCACGCAGTGTCAAGTGTCACCACACAGCTGACATGGCTAATAATGAGTCACGCAGTGTCAAGTGTCAGCACACAGCTGACATGGCTAATTATGAGTCACGTGGTGTCATGTTTCAGCACACAGCTAACATGACTAACTATAAGTCACGTGGTGTCACGTGTCAGCATAGAGCTAACATGGCTAATTATGAATCACGTGGTGTCATGTGTCAGCACACTGCTAACATGGTTTATTATGAGTCACGTGGTGTCATGTGTCAGCACACAGCTAACATGGCTAACAATAAGTCACGTGGTGTCATGTGTCAGCACACAGTTAACATGGCTAATTATGAGTCACGTGGTGGCACGTGTCAGCATACAGCTAACATGGCTGATTATGAGTCATGTGGTGTCATGTGTCAGCACACAGCTAACATGGCGAATTATGAGTCACGTGGTGTCATGTGTCAGCACACAGATAACATGGCCAACTATGAGTCACGTGGTGTCATGTGTCAGCACACAGCTAACATGGCTGATTATGAGTCATGTGGTGTCATGTGTCAGCACACAGCTAACATGGCTAATTATAAGTCACGTGGTGTCATGTATCAGCACACAGCTAACATGGCTAAATATGAGTCATGTGGTGTCATGTGTCAGCACACAGCTAACATGGCTAACTATGAGTCACGTGGTGTCATGTGTCAGCATACAGCTAACATGGCTAATTATGAGTCACGTGGTGTCATGTGTCAGCAGACAGCTAACATTGCTAATCATGTGTCATACAGTGCCAAGTGTCTGCACACCGCTAATATTGATAATTATGAGTCTCATTAATAATGTCAAGTGTCATCACACATGTGACATGGATAGGCCTAATTACGAGTCTCAGTAGTGTCAAGTGTCATCACACATTAGTGCCAAATGGCGATACGCAGCTGACATGGCTAATTATAAGTCACAACAATGTCAAATGTCAGAATATAGCTAAAATGGCTAATTATGAGTCACAGCAATGTCAACTATCTGCACACAGCTGACATGTCTAACCATGAGTCACAGCAGTGTCAACACAACTGACGTAGCTAATTAGGGATCATATAAGTCACGAGTTAAGATAATGACAAGTTTCAGCACACAGCTGACGATTATGAGTTAAAGTAATGTCAAGTTTCAGCACACAGCTGACGATTATTATTCAAAGTGAGTTTCCGCACACAGCTGACGATTATGAGTCAATGTAATGTCAAGTTTCAGCACACAGCTGACGATTATGATTCAAAGTAATGTCAAGTTTCAGCACACAGCTTGCGATTATTATTCCAAATAAGTTTCAGCACACAGATGGCGATTATGATTCAAAGTAATGTCAAGTTTCAGCACACAGCTGACGATTATGAGTCAATGTAATGTCAAGTTTAAGCACACAGCTGGCGAGCGATTATTATTCAAAGTAAGTTTCAGCACACAGCGGACGATTATGAATAAAATAATGTCAAGTTTCAGCACACAGCTGGCGATTATTATTCAAAGTAAGTTTCAGCACACAGCTGACGATTATGAGTCAATGTAATGTCAAGTTTAAGCACACAGCTGGCGAGCGATTATTATTCAAAGTAAGTTTCAGCACACAGCGGACGATTATGAATAAAATAATGTCAAGTTTCAGCACACAGCTGGCGATTATTATTCAAAGTAAGTTTCAGCACACAGCTGACGATTATGAGTCAATGTAATGTCAAGTTTCAGCACACAGCAGGCGATTATTATTCAAAGTAAGTTTCAGCACACAGCTGACGATTATTATTCCAAGTAAGTTTCAGCACACAGCTGACGATTATGAGTCAATGTAATGTCAAGTTTCAGCACACAGCTGACGATTATTATTCCAAGTAAGTTTCAGCACACAGCGGACGATTATGATTCAAAGTAATGTCAAGTTTCAGCACACAGCGGACGATTATGAGTCAAAGTAATGACAGGTTTCAGCACACAGCTGACGACTATGATTCAAAGTAATGACAGGTTTCAGCACACAGCGGACGATTATGAGTAAAATTAATGTCAAGTTTCAGTACACAGCTGACGATTATTATTCAAAGTAAGTTTCAGCACACAGCGGACGATTATTATTCAAAGTAAGTTTCAGCACACAGATGACGATTATTAATCAATGTAATGTCAAGTTTCAGCACACAGCTGGCGATTATGAGTCAAAGTAATGTCAAGTTTCAGCACACAGCTGGCGATTATGAGTCAAAATAATGTCAAGTTTCAGCGCACAGCTGACGATTATGAGTCAATGTAATGTCAAGTTTAAGCACACAGCTGGCGAGCGATTATTATTCAAAGTAAGTTTCAGCACACAGCGGACGATTATGAATAAAATAATGTCAAGTTTCAGCACACAGCTGGCGATTATTATTCAAAGTAAGTTTCAGCACACAGCTGACGATTATGAGTCAATGTAATGTCAAGTTTAAGCACACAGCTGGCGAGCGATTATTATTCAAAGTAAGTTTCAGCACACAGCGGACGATTATGAATAAAATAATGTCAAGTTTCAGCACACAGCTGGCGATTATTATTCAAAGTAAGTTTCAGCACACAGCTGACGATTATGAGTCAATGTAATGTCAAGTTTCAGCACACAGCAGGCGATTATTATTCAAAGTAAGTTTCAGCACACAGCTGACGATTATTATTCCAAGTAAGTTTCAGCACACAGCTGACGATTATGAGTCAATGTAATGTCAAGTTTCAGCACACAGCTGACTATTATTATTCCAAGTAAGTTTCAGCACACAGCGGACGATTATGATTCAAAGTAATGTCAAGTTTCAGCACACAGCGGACGATTATGAGTCAAAGTAATGACAGGTTTCAGCACACAGCTGACGACTATGATTCAAAGTAATGACAGGTTTCAGCACACAGCGGACGATTATGAGTAAAATTAATGTCAAGTTTCAGTACACAGCTGACGATTATTATTCAAAGTAAGTTTCAGCACACAGCGGACGATTATTATTCAAAGTAAGTTTCAGCACACAGATGACGATTATTAATCAATGTAATGTCAAGTTTCAGCACACAGCTGGCGATTATGAGTCAAAGTAATGTCAAGTTTCAGCACACAGCTGGCGATTATGAGTCAAAATAATGTCAAGTTTCAGCGCACAGCTGACGAACCTGAATCAAAGTAATGTCAAGTTTTAGCACACAGCTGACTATTATGAGTCAAAGTAATGTCAAATTTCAGCACACAGCTGACGATTATGAGTCAAATTAATGTCAAGTTTCAGCACACAGCTGTCGATTATGAGTCAAAATAGTGTCAAGTTTCAGCGCACAGCTGACGAACCTGAATCAAAGTAATGTCAAGTTTCAGCACACAGCTGACGATTATGAGTCAAAGTAATGTCAAGTTTCAGCACACAGCTGACGAGTATGAGTCAAAATAATGTCAAGTTTCAGCGCACAGCTGACGAATCTGAATCAAAGTAATGTCAAGTTTTAGCACACAGCTGACGATTATGAGTCAAAGTAATGTCAAGTATTAGCACACAGCTGACTATTATGAGTCAAAGTAATGTCAAGTTTCAGCACACAGCTGACGATTATGAGTCAAATTAATGTCAAGTGTCAGCACACAGCTGACATGGAAAATTATAAGTCAATGTAATGTAAAGTGTCGACACATCACGTGACTAGTCACCAACCTATCCAATACAATGAAGCATGGGGGCGAGCGTCTTATTTAACATTGTTTTCACCGAGTCATTCGAAAAGGTTTCCGGTGACGTCACTGCGTTTCACAGAATATGGCTAGCTGTGAGTCACAGCAGAGTCAAGTGTCGCAAATAGTTGATGAGGATTATTTAGAGAAATTGAAGTGACACACTATATAAGTATTTACATTTCAGTTAAATAACATACATGAGCATTAGGCCCTATTACCGGTAGTTGAGATGTTACTACTAGCGGTGATTGAGATGTTACTTTGCTTCTCACGAGACATTGACATAATGTTGGCCCAGAGTCTACGACCCTGGCCCAGCATTACGCCGACACCGGGTCAACGTCTCAGGCATGTACATCGGTACATACTTTTCAGGGCGGGGGCCCTAGGGTAGTGATTAGCACCGCTGCCTTTCACGCTAGAGTTCGGGGTTCGTTTGCCGGTCTCGGCGGCTTGAAAGAAACAAAAATGTTTCTTCCCCATCCACTCGTAAAACTCAGTATTGTTGGGAGCCTCCGTGACCGAGAGGTAGCATGCTTAGCCTCAGACCGCCTGGGTTTGAATTTAGAATCCTGTGTCTGGAGGGCAGTGTCATCTCATTCACCTCACCATCCTCAGGAGGTTCTCCTGGCCCAATTTAGCCTGCATGGAGCACAAAAGTGGCCAAAAGCCCGATACATTTTATTTCATTTCATTTACATACTATTCAGGTTGTTGGTTTGAATATTATTTATTTCAATATGTACGTAATGGTTTATAATTAACAAAATGTCTTCGAAACGTTCATATACGTTAACATACGATATGGAAACTTTATTTTAATGTGACATAAAATATACTATGCTTTGATTCATATTAATTAAGCAGAAAACACAATAATATAATGTACCCAGCAGACACAACGTTACACACCTTTTACGATGCTGGCCAAGCATCCAGCCAGCATTGGGTCAACGTTTCGTGAATGCTGGGTAATTTTATGTAAAGCACGTTGGATATTGCTGTGGTCGCCATCTTAAAAACGATACACCTTTTTTAAAAAAATTGGCCAGGATTAGCCTATCTGAACGATTATGATTGTCCCATCAAAGTCAATTTATTATTTTTTTGACAAATATATGTATTCAAAACCAGTTGATTTTGTTGATCTTTCATGCATTTTATATATCAAGAGTCTATGGAAATAGTACGTCTATATAGTGAGGGAATGAACTAACTATGTTTGGTTTGAATTGGAAAAGATAAAATGCGTCAATCACAAAGAGTTACTATTTTTTAAAACATAATTTGTGGTGTTTAATAAAAAAAAATGTTTTAAATAGTTTAGTCATAAATAAGAAAAATAATCAGCTTTATTTGGGCTTAAGAACATTCGAGAGCGTATAGGAGAGGGAGCCATCACCCAGATAATTGCCCATGGGGGGGGGTCAAAGCCGGTGTCGGAAACAGAAAATTCAGTCCGAATATCCCAATAACAGCAGTTCCCAACATTAGATAACTGTTGGTGAAATGCTGGACGTCAAATTATTCTCATGAGAGAATGTAACAGAAGTTTTCTCAGCTTATTGTGTTCTCTGTAAATAAATAAAGGGTGCACAACTCACACCCCACGACCAAACCGTAAACGTCGTCCACACATGTTCACACATGTGAGCATATAAAAACAAACTTATCAATTCAATTCAGATCATGCGATTATCGAGTTATCCATCTACATATCTATATCACAAAGGCCTTGATATCACCGACTAATATACAGTGTAAAAAAACATAGTAGACCCTGTATACGTTTTCTTGATTGTCCATGGCAATTATAAATGTGGGCTAAGATCCAGATTGGCATTTATCAGGAAACACAGAGAATCTAGTAATCCAAGTAATATCCAAGTATCCAGAATGTAGTGTATCAGTGATTGGTAGTCCGTTATTTACAGGAATCGATCACAATGACAAGCGTCTTTGATCCGGATATCCATGTTAGCTAGCCACATCTGCCTCAAAAGGACGTGCATGGTTTCTGAGAGATGCCATATACACCTGTACACAACTGATAAGTAACGCTGGCCAAACGTTGTCCCCAATGCAGAGGCCAGCGTACCATACCAGCTGAGAGCATGGATACGTAGATGGATACGTAGAGAACAAGACATATTTACCAAAGCTGGTTCAAAGTTGGTACACCTTCTACGACGCTGGCCCAAAATTGAACCAGCATGGGATTAAGGTGTCGTATTTACTTGGATGAATGTGGTCGACCAGTGAAGTCTCTTGAAAAGCAAGTGATGATGAAAAAGAGGATCCCCGATTCACACTCGTGCCCCTATAAGATCATGTACCAAATTTAAATTAGTAGTTCCATGTTCCACCAGAGAAGCCTTTTGAGCAGCTACAATGATAACGGTGAAATAAGGAATCTGTCTTAAACTGATCAGTAGTTCCATGTTCCACCAGAAAAGTCTGTTGAACAGCAATTAATCCAGTGAGGCCAGATCCCCTCTGTGCACACACGTGCTTCTGCGAGGACAATGTCTGAATTGGAATCAGCAGTTCCATGTTCCAGCAGAGGAGTCTGTTGAACAGCTAGTGATAGTGCAGGGGGTAGATCCCCTATTTATACACGCGCTGCCGTTAAGAACCCGTCTCAGCCCCTCGCCGCACACGCCCTGGACTGCTAGGCTCAGAGGCTTACTTTCTCACAATCCCTTCTCAATCCGTGTCGCTTAAAAATCCTGTTAGTTCAACAGATTTCCACGGTTAACTCCCTCCCATATAAGGAGATTTCAGAGAAAATCAGCTTGGGAGATTTAGTCAGTAAAGAAGCGAGTAGTGGTGGATCCTTCTGAGCTCCGTGTGACACTCGCGTGCCAGCTTTACCCCGTCATCCTGACTATTATCACTTCCTCGATTCGCACCTCAAAGACAAAATTAATTCCACAAATTTCGAGCCGGATGCTCCGATTTGATGAAGTCATAAGAGGTGCCGTGGGGTATTTTTACTTCGTGAATGGCGTGAATTAGTTTATTAGTTAAATTAGTGAAGAGTTTGTAAAGATGGCGACATGGGTTGCAGAAGGTTAAGAGTATATAAGGCTTGTGTGGCATATGGGGTGCGGCGTAGTGCTGTTTTAATGCTGGGCCAGCGTCTGCGACGCTGTCCCAGCATTGAAACAGCACTGGGCGAGTGTTTCTGGTTACTTTTGAGTCTATAAGTGTTACTTGCCGGGGTGGCTAGGCTTGTGAGAGGGAGACGTGTCAATCTTAGGCCACACATAGCCGGGACTTACTGCCCCCAGGGGAATTTCACAGCCCTGGCCCCGGGGTAGTCTTCTACAGGGGGTGGGGCTGCGAAAGCGACTCAACCCCTACCCGACGCGGGGCCACAGCTTGAGACTTAGCGCACCCCGGGGAAAGTAACGCAAATCGGCTCACCGGCGGCTAAAGCGGATCGTCCTAGGGAGGCGGCAGCGGCGACGGCGGCGGCGGCATACCCAGCTTAAATAGAGGGGGATGTACAAGTCACTTTTATACCAGTTCACCCAGGGCTGGCACAATGTTGGGCCAACGTCTGCGATTTTAGCCCAAAAGTAAAGCAAACTAGGATTGACGTCTTGGGTTCTGAAAGTATAAAATACCAATATTATTCTTTCAGGAACGAGTTATTTCAATTGTTTCACTCTTTAATTAAAATAAATAATTGTAAAAAAATATTCTATGCCAGCGAAAACCCAATAAAAACTAACTGGCTGCCTAGTTATGTTGAAACAACCATCATTGCAATAATAGCTGAGTGACGAGCGGTTGTTGAGCAGTATTTACTATATGTCTTTCGCTCCATGTACACTAACAGTTAAGTCGATTAAAGTTATCGCCTTATTTACCGTTAGGTTTAATACTTGACATATTAAGTTAATCAGTCACACACCTACCCCTCAACAATGACGGACATATAGCGAACATGATAGTTATCAATCAACATATCTGTGGAACATGTTCATCAGTTAAGATCACACAGTGAATGGAAACCTTTATTTTATATGTATGTTTTGACATGTAATATTTATAGCTGATATTTCTGCATATACATTTTACGTATGATTCACAATAATGATGGCAGCGATGGTGACCTGTAGTACTTAAACGGACAAAACTGTCTCATTAGTGAAGACGAATTTATACGGCTTTATTTCTTCGTCAACATCTGGGTAAAATACGTGTACATACGTAATTTTCTGATCAGAGAAAATGACTACCATTTTCGGCCCTGGTGTTTCGTCTTTCAGAGGTGCCATCACAATATTTATTAGTAAATTGAATAAAGTGCATTTCATTTTTAAAACATTAATAATTACTGCCTTTGGGGTTTAAGGGGTTAGGGACAGGGGGTGTGAATGTCGGGTGATCTTCTTTGACGTGGTGCAATCCTAAGCTGGATCAGATCCAGGATCCTGATTGTCCCGTCCCTGGTGCCAGGCAGGGATCTAGCAGGGATCTCACAAAAACGGCTTCCCCCACAGCATCTCACACCGGCACAGCGCTGACTCAATGCCGGGCCAGCGTGTTCCACGCTGGCCCGGCATTGAGTCAACGCTGATGCAGATGTGCGAATACTGAACAACAGCATCAGCAGCGTCAGCGGCAGTGTAATAATATTACCCGACCTAATTAATCGTACTACCGGTACCAAAATTCAATATCAAGTAATTATGAAGGACACCTAGCCATCTCACACACGGCCCAATTTATGGGAGTAATCTTACAGGGGGTATAGGACCACTAACTATGGTTTTATGAGATGGCACAACAACCCGGCCTGTACTTAATATAACCATGAGTGTCTTGATCCAGTTAGGCCTAATATTTTACACAAATGCGACGAATAAAGAATGATTCCTGCAACTAGTCTATGGTTTTCTTGTTGTTTGTTTTGTCGGGAAGTGGTACAATGGTAAGAACGTAGCGCTTCGCTGCCTGCTGTGCGAGTTTGATTCACGTATGGCACGGGCATTTTTCTAATGTTTCTAAAGGGGCGTGCACAGGGTTTTTCGGGTTGCCGGTTGCCCCCCCCCCACACATTTCTGAAAAAAATCAGTTTGTATGGACCTCACTTTGCTCACTCCATTATGTTATGAAGCATGGTTTTATTAATGTTATGACAAATAAACTATTAGTGCACATCCAGTATATAGACTAATCAAGAATGGTCATGTATGCACCCTCTTGTCATGCAGATATTCTTTCTAACATGGTGTCATGCGTGATACTATTTCTAACATGAAGTACCCTAGATCAGTAGTCTAATTCAGCGTTTCCGCCTATTTAGCTATGTTAAGAGTGCTCTTTTTTTGTGCAAGTATTTTATAAATGGCTGTTCTACAAAAAATTGAACACTCTTAGCATAGCTAGGTATGCAAAAACTCCTTATATGCGTTTGTTGACGACTCATTCAAAAGCAGGACACCATGTTATAAAGAGTATCTGCATGACAAGTCTACAGAGGGTGGGATTGCAAATGAGCTTAGTTCTGTGAACCCTGACAATCTTTAATCACCTTTTTCGATGAGCCTGGTGGGTTTGGCTTGTCACCCTGAGGGACAATTGACGTTTTCACGTGTTAAATATCTATAAAATATATAAAAAAAATGATCACAAAGTACAGCAGCAATGAGGTACCCAGAAGACGACAGAAGAACAGGGACGACAATCTAGAAGATGAATCTGTCATTCACTTTCGACATCATCTATTAGTAAATGATGATCACCATAGCTGGTGTGGAATTGGAAAGGAGATTGATTCATCTTACCCTAATATGCTGCTGTCATTTACCATGGTTTAATTCTATATGGTGTGGTCAATGTTAATGTGGACAACTGAGCATTATGAAGGCGACCAGAAAGTGAGAACAGCCATATAAATGGAAAGAACTGTAGTGTCGAGTATGGTATTGCACACATAATTTCAATGGCAACTGAATGATGTAAAATACATATAGTATAGTATATTTTTATTATAGTGACATGTACAGACAAAATAATCGCAATGACAATATAAAAATGTTTACAATATAGTACCCAGCCCATTTGGGCTTATAAGTCACTTATGGTACCGCAGTCAATTTGCCAGGGGTAAATTAATATAATAGTTTCCAAATCTGTAAATTATATGCAAGGTTTTACTCATGACAACTCCCAAGCTTGTTCATAAGCTTAGCTTTCAACCAGGTATTGTAGAAATTTTGCCAGCTATAATAATTTAAATTGATTTTTTTTATCAGTTTATGCTCGAATAAGTGCAGGACCTAAGTACCCAAATTTGTTATGTCCTTTTTTAAATTGATGAGCTGAAAATGACATAATTTGATAACAATTATAAAATAGCTGTACCCCCACCACTAGGAATAAGAAAACACCATTATCAATCACTGTATATACATATTTTTTCAGAGATGGAAGTCAGTCATCAGTAAACACTAATAATACATCAACTATTTTTAAAAGTTGCCTATAAACATACAATAATCATTGTTGGTAAATACAAGATAGATAGCTGTATATATGAATAATTTTCTGTCGATATTAGTTCTATATCAAAAATATATTATTGGTAATTGTATGTTTTAATATAGAATAATAT
>OZ024906.1:57546738-57666738 GCA_964017125.1 Flabesymbios commensalis
GACAAGGGTTGTTGCCAAGTCTACTTTTGTAAATGTTGTTAGCCTGATATTTAATTAGTACATCATTTAATACTTTTTTGTCTCCGATTTTCCTGGAAATCAAGTGAAGAACTCTAAAACACATTTATTTTAGTGATTCTCAAAAATGTTTACATGTACAGGGGCCTGATATTAATAATAATGATAAATTAATTAATTAATAAAAAAACAGTGTGAAGTAGCATGACCGAACCCTACACAAACTCTGCGAAATTTAGTGTAGATTTGTTATCCGAAAAAAAGGAAAATGGTTCCAACATATATTTTTTCAATGTGAGTTACAATGTGGTTTGCAACAAGGTTTACATTGGTGCGGTCGTGCTTAAAGGGCGCTGGTATACAGATGTCAGGAGGGAGCCTGCCGACAGGACTTGACATCTTGACACTTTAATTATTGAAAACCCGGGTGTCTTCATACAGACTGAGATGAGGTGGTGGTGGTAGGGGGAGGGTGCCTGTCACATTCTATATGTACACCCACAAATTCAATCACTCCCTCAATTCATCTATAGTCAACAGAAAAGGTTGGATCTACGCTGGGCGAACGTCTTTTGACGTTGGCGCACAGTGGACCCAACTTTTTATATGCACATTTCGGGTAATGTGGTTTGTACATATCATACGAGAGTGTTTAATGGAAACTCAACCAATTGAAAATATATCGTTTTTCTATAAAATTCTTTATTTAGTATATTAAATTTCTCTAAAAAGTTGCTAATTTATTCATTTAAAAATTATACATATATATGTAAGTATATTTTTCTGAGACATTTATACACTTTCAATTAGTGCGGCTTCAACCTAACCAAAAGTAGAACAAATATGTGTCTTCCATTAGATGCGTTTCGGTGATTTTAGTCTATTTTTAAAGCGTATTTAATTATTTCTGTTAAGAGACGAGCAGTATCTCACATGTTGTGTGGCCAGACAAATTTGAGAAAAATACACCTTCTAACACCTTTCTTCATTTAAAATTATTGTGATTTTAATATGTACAATCATTTTTATTTTACATATTATACTGATGAACGCTAGTCGATGTTTCAAACGTGTTGACAAACAAATTCTGCCTTTGATTTTCCTGTCCTTAGTTCTATCAGATCAACAACTTTACCTGCATGCAACCCATTTACTGCATGCCGCATTTACTCGTCTATGTAATTATGTATGTATATAAAGGAGAAAATATAAAACATTCAGTGCAATGCAAATGTGTTTTATGAGTGGAGATCAGTCCCTTTCTAGCAAACATAAAAGGCTGACGCAATGTTGGTTTGATGCTGGTCCAGCGTCTGCGACGCTGGGCCAGCATTAAACCAACGTTGGGTCATTTTGCTGGGTTTTTATGTCTGTTATTTCAGTTTCTGCGTAATAACCTGTCATTTTCTCCCCTCAGTTTGTGGTACTCTTCAACCTATAAATATCACGCAGTGTGGCACATTTGATTGAACAATGTCCGTAGATAGTCAAACTGTCAAGGCATGGTGGTGGCGACTGAAAGAGTAAACTGGAAAGGAATTTGTAAAGAGTCGCCTTCATACAAAACTTTGACAGGTGAATGATGGGACGAGCTGCACTCAGTGACCCCTCCACAGTGGCCAGCGACCCACCAAAAAGATCAGTAAAATCAAATTTTAATGAAGAATTTATAATATGTTGCAAAACAATCACTGATAATAAGGAATGTGTGCTATTATGACCATATACACACCCAGGCAAAGGAAGGGATACAGCTATGTGTATAACACTGGGCGCATATCATGATCCCGATCATAATACAGTTAGGTCTATCGTAAATTCTTGCAACATTTTACAGACATGTAAAATGTGTGGACTTTAATAGTACATGTATATGTTTAATGTCAGATTTGAGTTGTTGGCCAACCATACGCCTATTCGGTCTGTTCTGATTTTAGTTGTTGGCCAGGTATAGGCCTACTCGGTCTATTCTGATTTGAGCTGTTGGCCAGGTAGGCCTATATATATGGGCCTATTCGGTCTGTTATGATTTTAGTTGTTGGCCAGGTATATGTCCACTCGGTCTGTTCTGATTTGAGCTGTTGGCCAGGTATAGGCCTACTCATTCCGCTCTGATTTGAGTTGTTGGCCAGGTAGGCCTATAGGCCTATTCGGTCTGTTCTGATTTTAGTTGTTGGTCAGGTAGGCATATATAGGCCTATTCGGTCTGTTCGGATTTGAGTTGTTGGCCAGGTATAGGCCTACTCGGTCTATTCTAATTTGAGTTGTTGGCCACGTATAGGCATACTCAGTTTGTTCTGATTTGAGTTGTTGGCCAGGTATAGGCCTATTCGGTCTGTTCGGATTTGAGTTGTTGGCCAGGTATAGGCCTATTCGGTTTGTTCTGATTTCAGTTGTTGACCACGTATAGGCCTACTCGGTCTATTCTAATTTGAGTTGTTGGCCAGGTATAGGCCTACTCGGTCTATTCTAATTTGAGTTGTTGGCCAGGTATAGGCATACGCAGTGTGTTCTGTTTTGAGTTGTTGGCCAGGTATAGGCCTACTCGGTCTATTCTAATTTGAGTTGTTGGCCAGGTATAGGCATACGCAGTGTGTTCTGATTTGAGTTGTTGGCCAGGTATAGGCCTACTCGGTCTATTCTAATTTGAGTTGTTGGTCACGTATAGGCATACTCAGTTTGTTCTGATTTCAGTTGTTGGCCAGGTATAGGCCTACTCGGCTGTTTTGATTTGAGTTGTTGGCCAGGTAGGCCTATAAGCCTATTCAGTCTATGCTGATTTGAGTTGTTGGTCAGGTATATGCCTACTCGGTCTATTCTGATTTGAGTTGTTGGCCAAGCATGCGCCTATTCGGTATACGTTCAGATTTGAGTTGTTGGTCAGGTATAGGCCTACTCGGTCTGTTCAGATTTGAGTTGTTGGCTAGGTATAGGGCCTATGCGGGTCTGTTCAGATTTGAGTTGTTGGCCAGGCATACGCATATTTGGTTTGTTCAGATTTGAGATGTTGGCCAGGTATAGTCCTACTCGGTCTGTTCAGATTTAAGTTTTTGGCCAGGTATAGGCCTATTCGGTCTGTTCAGATTTGAGTTGTTGGCCAGGTATATGCATATTTAGGAATGGAAATGGGAGATATGTTTAGAGATTTATATGGTAAAAAAGCACAAGAGAAATATGATATATCTGTGGTTTGGAAATATCTGAGGAAATATATTTTGGTATAGGAGAAAACACACAAGATATATGATATATCTGGGGATTGTAGATATGCTAGGAAATATATTATATGGTATAGGAGAAAGACACACGAGAGATATGATATATCTGGGGATTGGAGATGCGCCAGGAATTATTCTTTGGCATAGGATAAAAACTCATAAGATATATGATATAATATCTGGGGATTGGAGATATGCTAGGAAATACACTATCCTATCAGAGAAAACGCACGAGAGATAATATTATATATCTTGGGTTGGAGATAAGCTAGGAAATATGGTAGTATGGTAGAGATGCTAGGTGGGTATGGTAGTGATGCTGGGTGGGTATGGTAGATATGCTAGGTAGTCAGGAAATGTGCTTGAAGAATCCATATTTAGTCAATGTCTCGTATTTGGTGGAAAACATTCACCCGATGTTGGTTAAATGCTGGGCCAACGTCAGGTGTTCCGTGGTGGAATACAGAAGCCAACAATCCAAAAAAAAAAAATGCGAAGGACAGCTATTTTTTATTCTGGAGACTTGAGACGACGTGTCAGGATTAACTTCCTTTTCATTAGCGAACACGGCTTGTCACGTGATAAGAGACGTGTCACGTGACGCCTTGTTTCTGTGACGTCACGTTAATCTGTGCCCATTGCGAAGGCTGCAGCCCGAGGCGTGACGTCAAGGAGGGACACTTTGGCGAGCCAAGACGCACAAGAACTCTTCATGAAATCACCGAGGAGGTGAGATAAGCTAGACTGGTATTCTGATAAACAGCACACCCTTTAACTCTCGCAGTTCAACTGTGGAGTCAAATTTATCAAACGGTCAGCTACAGATGTGAGATAAACCATCAAATTTACATTATAACATGTCAACTTTTGAAACGTGTAAAATTATAGCTTCAAATAACTTCAAATAAATAATAACTGTAAGGACTAATTCATAGCTCATAGACTAGTTTAATTTTAGTGTGATATCAGCAAAGATGTGACGTGTATAAATAGATCAGCCTCAATACTCGGTGATCATCACAAATTGCGTGAGCAATTTATCTGCATGTTACATCCAAAACGATAGGCTGATAGCTTACTACATTAAAATGTTGAAACTTTCTGATACCCACATTAGAATTAGATGGTGGTTGTGCCAGGTTACAGAATAATATGTAGCACCTTTTAATTTTCATTATAGTAACCTTCGTGTCCATGGCGATTTGGGGAAAAAATCATCAGAATATTAAATAACGATTTTGAAATGTAAACCATTTTCTCGAAGCTTAGTTGAGTGCTTTATCGGACACTCAGTTGAGTGGAGATCGGATACGTTAGCTTCGAGGGGATCATGTACATTGGAAAATCTGATTATTTTATCCCAGATATCCAACGCTACGCGTAGCGAATATCTTGATAGAACTAGAAAGATAATCATCTATGAAGAACACAGTGGTTATACAAATAATACCAACCGATCATTCAATCAAATAGATATAATCAACCCGAAATAAAATACATTTCAGACAGTATCCCAGTAAACGCAAAATATTTGTATAACATTTGTACAATGTCGGTCCGACGTTGGGCCGACGTTGTACAAATGTTATACAAATGTTTTGTGCTTGCTGGGATTCTATGCTGATAAAATTTGAAATGACAAAATTATTTTAACTTTAGTTTTTGGAGAACAAGAGCGATAATAAGCACAATGGTGAATAATTGATAAAAAGTTATAGTATATAGGTTTTTAATGCCAGATGATAAAAGATGATTAAAAATATGTATGCTATAATAAATGTCTGCTGAGCCTAAAGAGTCACACTGAACATAATAATTATAAACGAATAACAAGGTATATCTTATCGAAGTATATGTTATTTTATCGCTTATCAGATGTATGTATTGTATAATATTTGTCGTGAAGTTGTAAGCATGTTTATTGAACTGATATGGCTCACAGGTGGCCGTACAGCACTGTCCCAATGCACCGCCAGCATTAGTGCTCACTCAAATATAGAACTTAGAAGTCCGGTTTCGTTTATTTGAGTAGTTATGAGTTTTGTTCTCAATAGGGTGTGTTGTAAAAAAGCCTAGAACACTATTAATAATTTTGTAGAATTATTTTCTCTAGTCACTCAATATTGTTAAATCTTATAAAATTGTAACCTTACCTCCCATAATCATTGTTATATCATATATTTGTTTATGAATAGGGCGTTATTGAACTAAATGAGCAATATGTATGTTATTGGTGATAATTTTTGTAAGTTTATGAACTGATCAAAAAACCTGCTCAGAAAACATGCCAGCAGTGCTATACCGTTGTGAAATGCTCATGTGTGCTTGAGATTTAGTACCTCGTGACAAAAGTGAATGAACGGTACGGTACGGTACGGTACGGTACGGTACGGTACGGTACGGTACGGTACGGTACGGTACGGTACGGTACGGTACGGTACGGTACGGTACGGTACGGTACGGTATGAGACACCGTGCATACACTTTTGTGGCTGTTCATCTCAGCTCTAACAATACGGTTATTTTACATTTATTTTGCTTGTTAACGTTATAATATATGTAATTGTCAAACTGTGTTAGAACATTTATGTCTACTGATATTTACTCAATGTTGGGCCAACGTCTTCGACGTTGTCCCGACATGAATCCGATGTTAGGCAGATATATGTAAGTGCCATAATTATGTATTATATGATTGACACGGTGCCATAAGGCTGTAAAAATGTCTATGACAATGTCTCCAGCCCTGTTAGCATTCATTGTCTAAACCACAGACTACCCAACCCAGTACCTCCCATCAGGTGCCAATTAATAACCATTTACCTGCTAGCGAGGCATATATCATACTCAGAATTCAATTACTTCTGTAAAAAGTAAATTATCCATTAACCCATACAGGGCGGGGATCGACTTTAGACGTCAGAATCTGATGTCTGTAGACGTTAGATTCTGCCGTCTAAAGTCGATCCTCGTACTTAAAGAGTAAAAATATTTACAATGGCCTAGACCCATAACATAGGTATTCAGATGAATCAGAAAGGGCCATCTAAGACAGTTATGATGATTTCAAATTGAAAAAACCCTTTGGTCTCCATGGTTCATGCCAAAACATATCAGCGCTGTAATTTCCATTCACTGTCAGGTGAGAATTGCTACCGCTAACAGTGAATGAAAATATGTTGCCATTTTCAAGTATGCAAAGGGTTAAATATGTTATCGCTTATTGATGAAACAAAAAATGTAATCAGATGGTCAAATATAACGTCACGACATACATATCCCACGGGGGACAGGTGTAGTATTTGTGTGTTTCGTTCAGATCTATCTCTCAAAGGCCCCAAGGCGCCGAATGTGTTATCAGAATGTTCCAGATAGACATCGCAAATCGTCAGCAGTGTTTACTGATGTGTGCCCCATATCCTCTATTTAAAGGACAACAAAGACTGTGCTACCCTTTTGTAAACATACAATAAAACATAATTGTTATTGGTTTTTCGTTGTTGTCCGCCTACCACTGTGAAAATCCTTCCTAGAAGACGCTCTCTGTACTGGGGTGTTCAACTGGAAGAATTATATTGTTCAACAGGAGTTGAACAGGAGTTCTGCTCGTTTGGTGACTAATGAAGTTTGATGCGCTGGTTAAGTTCAAGTCAGTAGTCTTAGCACAAATGTAGCATTTTATATATATACACATTTGTACGAAGCTCTGGAAACGACATGCAATAAAAAAATACTATCTTGTACGTACAAGATAGTATTTTTTTTATTGCATGTCGTTTCCAGAGCTTCGTACATTTGGCTTATTATACTTATTTAAATCAAGAGAACAATACTACATTCCATCAAGATTGTGACGTTACTTCTAAAAATTTATTAGCATAAAAATTATTAGCATCCATTTTCATCCGTTGTCAAGTAGAAATTATGGTATCTATTAAATTCTCATGAAGGATGGACTTTTCATGAAATTCCTTGGTAGGGATGGTTAATCATTTATGAACGACTTGCCTTAAAAATGTGCAATCAGATATTTTTAGCGATTCATAATAGATAAACATTCTAAACAATATAGGTTCGTTAAAAAGAACCCTTCAGTACAATCATCATGCAACCCCAGGATAACCCTGCAAGGGTTCTCCTGGAGTTGCATGGTGATTGTACTGAAGGGCTCCTTCTAAAGAACCTATATTGTTTAGAGTGATTATAATAAATTTATGTTGTGTAATGTGCCTACATTACACAAAGGGTTTAGATTATCACAGCATCGTATGACGTGATGTCCCCTGCAGTGTTATCAAATCCACCATTTTCTTCTAAATATTGACAATAATTTAATAGAATAAATGTCACATTTCTGACGTAAACAAACGTGAATAACACATCTACGAAATACATTGTTTCGTCTTTTACTACGTGACTCATGTTTTGCACCAGGCACACCCACCACTTAAAAACTGTATTATAAAGAGCCCGATTTACTTTAAATTTTAATGTTAATAGAAAGAAATAATTTTCAATAACATTTTATTGAGGAGAATTTTTTTATTTATTTTGTAAATACGTTCAGGACCTGTATTCTCGTACAAGTTACGATATATCGTAACTTGTACGAGAATACGGGCCCAGTAGTTGAGTTAATCATCGTGACATCCGCCCTTTTGTCCTCCCTTGTAAAGATTATTACGTGTTTTTTTATCTCTCGCGGAATTTTTATTTGACACAGTGTCCCGGTGTCAAGATATGCCACCATTCATGCTGTTTGCCACCACCTCCCGCCGAGTGCACCTCCATGCAGATCCCGATCAAATCCTACAGATCCATACGTCATATAAACAAAACACAACCGGCAGGGAAAAGACATCGGCTTAACGCTGGCCCAGCGTCTAACGACGCTGGGTCAGCGTTAAGCCAACGCCTATTATCAGGTTGAAATCAATCAAACATTATGATTAATGAATCATTAAGGGGGTGGGGGGTGGTATTCATCCTAAGTGTTGAGTGATGATTTGTCTGGGCGTAGTCTGATTGATATAGGAGAATTTGTTATTTTTTGCTTTACCCATGGGTTTAGTCTTGAATGTTCTTGCTTTGTGTCCGTTATTGTTGATCTTTGTCCTAATTATAATCTGTGATAGATTTAATAGCAGTCCATTGAGCGACTGATCTAAGTAGTTGGCAAATATATGATAATCACTTGAATTGCTAAGTTTAATTTTGGTACACTCGATTGTATTATTATAGAATATGTCTGAGTATCAGTGTCTGAGTACCAGTTTCTAAGTACCAGTGTCTAAGTACCAGTGTCTGAGTACCAGTGTCTGAGTACCAGCGTCTAAGTGCCAGTGTCTAAGTACCAGTGGCTGAGTACCAGTGTCTGAGTACCAGTGTCTGAGTACCTGTGTCTGAGTACCAGTGTCTGAGTACCAGTGTCTGAGTACCTGTGTCTGATTACCAATGTTTGAGTACCAGTGTCTGAGTACCAGTGTCTGAGTACCGGTGTCTGAGTACCAGTGTCTGAGTACCAGTGTCTGAGTACCAGTGTCTGAGTACCAGTGTTTGAGTACCAGTGTCTTATTACCAGTGTTTGGGTACCAGTGTCTAAGTACCAGTGGCTAATTACCAGTGTTTGGGTACCAGTGACGTGTCAGATTAATCTTGTACATTTCACATAACCTTTAAATGGTATCAACAAAGCTGTTTTTGCATAATGATTGAATTATTTGTGTCATGTAGCAGTCCAAACTGACAGTTATCTCACAACTGAATTATAAAAAAAATATTGTTGAAACAGTTCTGGTCCTAGACGTGGGCCAGCAGTAATTAGGCAGTACTGGGTGTTCACTACTACCAATATGGTAATGTGCACTTATATAGCCCTTATAGTCATTAATGAAAAGTGCTGAGTTGATTGATTGATTGATTGATTGATTGATTGATTGATTGATTGATTGATTGATTGATTGATTGATTGATTGATTGATTGATTGATTGATTGATTGATTGATTGATTGATTGATTGATTGATTGATTGATTGATTGATTGATTGATTGATTGATTGATTGATTGATTGATTGATTGATTGATTGATTGATTGATTGATTGATTGATTGATTGATTGATTGATTGATTGATTGATTGATTGATTGATTGATTGATTGATTGATTGATTGATTGATTGATTGATTGATTGATTGATTGATTGATTGATTGATTGATTGATTAATTGATTGATTGATTGATTGATTGATTGATTAATTGATTGATTGATTGATTGATTGATTGATTGATTGATTGATTGATTGATTGATTGATTGATTGATTGATTGATTGATTGATTGATTGATTGATTGATCGATCGATCGATCGATTGATTGATTGATTGATTGATTGATTGATTGATTGATTGATTGATTGATTGATTGATTGATTGATTGATTGATTGATTGATTGATTGATTGATTGATTGATTGATTGATTGATTGATTGATTGATTGATTGATGTAAATTCGCGAATTTTCTGATAAAAGAGTTCAATGTAGAGTAAGGTTTTTGTGACATATCTCGTCTAGCGTAATCTAATGTTACATAAATTGTCAACGTTCTACTTTACGTGAATTCTATGCGTCTTCTCATAAGAATCCTTACGTCGTTCAAACAGTAAAGATAAATAATATATCAATTAATTTTAAGTTTATTCAACAAATAAAAAACACTGGGTGCAAGAAGAAGTATAGACAATAAGTGCAAAACATTGGTATTATCTGTTGTGTATTTGATGCTCATTTAGATGCAATGTAACACCTTCACACCTCGTCCTTTAGCGCCCAGAGTGTCCAATGTACACATTCTAGTATTTCCGTGTCCATCTAATAACAGTCGACATACTTGTGGAGATTGTCTATGTTGAGATTGCATCATGGCCTGGGGGATTTTTTTCTCAGAGTGGGGGCTATCAGACAAAGGGCTACGAAGAAACAGTAATTAATTAAACAGATAATATTGATCTCTACGTACCGGGTGATTCTATCATTTAACAGAATGAGTTGTGTCTTTATTGGCAGTTTGTGTGCTCCTTTACTATAACGACATATTGGCTAAACGTTGGTTTAATGCTGGGTTGATATCGTCGATATTGATCAAGCATTTGTTCAAGTCTGGGCATCTGGTTCTCAAAATTAAAAAAAAAAATAAGCCAGAAGAATATTCATTGCTTAACTTTGTTAGTTAAAATAAAATGAAAAGATCTCAGTAAAATATAAAAAACGTAATATTGATAAATCGGCCGGTTATATTCCCAGCAAACAAAAAAACATTTGTATACCATTTATACAACGTCGGCCCAACGTCGAAGGGGTTATACATTGCAGCATCGTCTCTCAAGTACGTATTATTCAACATTTGTCTTTTTTCATTTTTCATTCAATCAACCGCATTCTATGATGATGTAAATGATATAATTATGTCAGGGCCATACTGCATGATCCTTGAGAAATCTATGGAAGAACTGAAGCCTAAATAACGTTCTAGCTACAACTGACAATGTTTAGCCATGTGATCTTTTTTCTCCAGAGAAGAATCATTATACATGTATTTGATGCATGAATTGTACCAGCGAGTATCACCTTAAATGGACGTATACATTATTTAGGATTGTATTTAGGTGAACATACCAGAACATTTTTTTCTAAGGCTCAGTGGGTATACCACCGTACAATATTGAAAAAAATCTGTACAACTAACATTTTAATCCAAGAATGTACTACCTGGCAATTGACGACTTGGGATGATAGGTCTTCAGTCTATAATATCACACTATATAAACCTGCACCTTTGCCTTTTTTACTTCTACCCATATGCTGCTGTGTGGTTTACTTCAAAACCTCATCAAGTGCCCATCTGGTATACATGGGAAGCTCGTCTGCAATTCAAAATATTGTGACACACTTTGTGACTCATTTTGTCCATTTCTATTTAATATCAATTCATCACGAGTAGCAGAATCTATCTACCTCATACCTATATGGTTTTGTGATATTTATAATTATGAAGTTTATTTATTTATTTGACATTTTAGACTGTTAATAAATGTCTACAATAAGGTCCTTTTGAGGACCTTATTGTAGATATTTACTAAGAGTTGCCATTAAAGTTTAAAATCAGATGCTAGGACAGAATGGTCAAGTGGCGTTAACGTGCAGCCTAAACGGCGGGAATTCTGTGGCCGACCAGTTCTAGTTTAATTGAAAACGGCGCCAATGAGCGACCATTGTGAGGATTGGTTTAATTTAGAGGGATCGGGCTACACGGCTAGAATGACCAGAAAGGGAATGGGAGAGGGGATTAACCCTTGAAGCGCTAGGATATTTGTGTGTAAAGCATAGAGATGAAATGTTTTTTTTTTCAATTCAAAATTAACATAAATGTCTTAGTTAGCTTTTTCTGCTTCATTTGAATATATGTTATGGGTCTACGGCAATCACAATTATTTTAAATTCTTACAGTGTGGGGATCGACTTTAGACGTCAGAATCAGACGTCTACAGACGTCAGATTCTGACGTCTAAAGTCGATTCTCGCGCTGTAAGGGTTGTCCCTTGTAGTACCAGAGGGCATCATTTAAATAGGCTGAAAATGTGGAATTTTAGTAAAATTATCATGAATTTGAATCATATAATAAATGCATCTATACAGATTATTCACTTGGATTTTTAAAACATTTCAAGCTATTTGTCATCATGTTCTCATGATATCTAGCAAAATTGAAACGATGGATTTGCTTGTTACAAATCGTTTATAAATCTAGGTTGCATTCCGCCATATTAAGCACGGTACAATTGACAATAGTAAATGAAACATAGATGCACATTTTATTAGCATGTCCATCATGATGAAAATATGATTCATTAAACAAATAAATCAATCGACAGTCGCTTGCTGTAGCTGTATAACTATGTGGCTAGTTATGAACTGTTTTCTAAATATACAGTTATGGATTCTAACTTTTGAAAAAGTATTCTCACCAGAATAAACGCCAAGTAAATGATCTCAATAGCAAAATACCGTGTAAAAAGATAATACAAGATATACAAAAATATAATAATATATATTAAAAAAGATGAACTCTAGCAAAAAGTCACGCATTGTATCTGAATCGACACGTAACGTAATATATTTAGATGCGAAATTTCTCATTTGAAAGTGTATCTCCAGTTTTTTCGCCGCTGGCGGGGGATTAAACTGGGCTGTCTTTTGATGTGTGTAGTGTTTGGGGTGAGAGGTTAGGGCCTGGTTCTGACAGCCAGCAGATTAGCCCAGCCCAAACACCCCCCCCAAACCCTCTGGGCTGAAAAGGCTAGGCAACCAGAGATGCTTTTTGTTACTGTGTCTTGTTTGGTGCGGTGTACAAACAACCCCCCCCCCCACTGCTCTTCTCATCAACGACTCTCTCAGTGCGGTTGTGATACGATGTTGATTTTTATTCAAATCAAATCATGGAATGATCTGAATAAATTATTCGTCTGCCGAGAAGTTGTCATTGCCAGTAGTGTAATGTTTATTTATTACAGGAAATTACTATAATGTAGGTATCAGTTCTATGCAGTACAGTAAGCGATACCTAAAAGTTAGTTGTCCAAGAATTTCATTTGAAGGCCTACTCTTATTTAAATAAAGACGAAATGACAGGCAGTGATAGGTGATTCTCCTGTAAAAACGAGATGTTCACTCAATGTTGGTTTAATGTTGGACCACCGTCTGCGACGATGGCCAAGCAATAATCGTGTTTACTAGGTCCGCCATGTGACATGAGCTAGTCACTGTCAGTTGACCAGGGGTACAATAACAACACTTCAAGTGAGGCTATAAAAGATTTTGAAAGTCAAATATGTCATATTATTTTGATAGATAAGTATATTTTAAAAGCATTCCCAACGCAACGATTGTCAATATGTCATTTATCAACGTTTAATACGAATATTTATTACTTCATACTTCATTATAAAGCTTATAAATAATTTTACGTTGCGCATATTTGCTGATTTTGACCCAACTGTATATTGTTTTGCAAACTGCGACCCAGCTGTATAATTTTTAATCAGAATGATTTTTAAATAATTTTATTTACTGTGTCTAACGCAGAACACATATGGTCAAAACCTGGAACAATTTAGAAAGAGACGACACCCTATATGCCTCCCCCCCCCCCCCATACACCCGCCTATACACCCGTTATCAAACAGAGGCCACCACTTGGTCCCCCATTGTTCTATAACAATCGTGAATGACAGTAGCAGCTTAATGATGGGCGGCCATCTTTGATTTCAGCTTACGCTGACTCACGTCGCGGATTTAGTTTCGAGAGGGAAGAGCTCTGGGAGGTGGTCCGCGCAGTAGCAATGTGTAACAGATCTACGTATCGCCGTGTACCCCCGACTGGGACGAGATTTTAACGTCTTTAGACGCAGTCTGTAATTTTGTTTTCGATCCTATTTGATTGGGGGGGGTGGGGGGAGGTTAAGGATGTGTTTATCGGGTAAACCCATCTTAAGACGCTGACTTTCATCAGCGGGCCGACCAGCACTCATACACGTGATTGTGTGGAGATCAGACCCACCTGCTGGCAAAACCTTCACATCAACAAGCATCAGAGATTCTACTCACAATATATTTTCTAATAATGACGTAATTTTCAAGTTGAACCACTTTTATCAACGACGAGGCGACAGAAAAACAATGTGAGCAGAAGTAAATCAACTCCTTCAACACGAAAAGAGGCGCCGGTAATCAATCAATAATTTACCTACAATCAAAAGTCACACTTTATTACGGCTACGGTGTCGGGAAATGTAATTTCACTCTAGGCAAAGCAAATGTTTTTAATAATATAAATTTTACTCAACACAGCTTTGATTTTTTAGTAATTTATATTTTATATTCGCTGCATTGATTCAAAACTGGGAGTTACTGAAAATTAGATTTGAGTCTTGAGCCTTATCCTGCTTAATTAAATAATTTAAATTTTCAGCCACTTGAAGTTGTGTCTCGCTACCGCGATCCACAACTTCAAGTGGTTGAAAATTACTGATTTTTGTTTAATTTGACACCAAACATTTGCAAATCTCGATGTCCAGACACTTTTTTCATTTCAAATAACAGTGATTTAATCGGCTAATAAAACGAATTAAAAACGACTATAGTCGTGATCAGCAGGCAAAGGGTGAAGATTAAAACAGTGTTTCTGACAGTACCACATATATTACTTTATGCAGTTCCACAATGATAGAAGGCTGTAACTGCTGACTTGAAAAGTATGTAGTTGGATGAGAAAGATTGGACTTACTGCATGTGTTACACCTTACAAGACATTTACCAAAATCAGATATTACTGTTTTAGGCAATGATTGCTAACGATGGCCATTTAACCCTTACAACGCTGAAATATTTCTGTAAAAATCATGGGAACCAAAAAGTTTCTTTCAACTTGAAATCAAATGTCTTAGTTAGCTCCTTCCTTTATTTGAATACCTATGTTATAGGTCTACGGCCATTAAACATTTCCAAATCTTTCAGTGTGGGGAGCGTGTTCGGATTCCAAAATCTGACGTTTTCAGACGTCAGATTCTGACGTCTAAAGACGGTCCCCGCGCTGAAAGGGTTAATGAAACAAAATAATAAATCATATTATATTACGGCAGTACAACTAAACACGATTTTAATTATTTATGTCATACCATTAGACCATGTACATTGCCATGTGATCTTAGTAAACTAACCATCTTTATACATGTACATACATGTATATCATTTCTGTAGTGACTTTTATTTATATCAACCAAATATCTATCATGCTCTCTGTCATATTTATTAATATCAAAAAGGTCCTTTTATTGAGAGGTAAAGTTCTCTTTCTTAAACCAACTGATAAAATAACTTAAGACTTAAACTTTATATCTAGCATACCGTAGTAGACGAAAACAGTTCCCAAAAAGTAGTAATCATGATCATATGCTGCTAACACGATGAATATAATACAAGTATATTCTAGCGCAAACAAACTGATCGATTAACACATTTAAAAAGAACAATTTACGGGATAGTTACTTATGGCAAAGAGTTCTATGCTAGTTAATCTGTAATTATCACTTTGTAAAAACTCATTATTGCTATCAAACACATTAAATTGTAAGACTTGTTTAACGCCCCGTGTTTACTGATCGATTTGTGTGATAGAAGCTTCTGTGACATATATATTATATATACAATGAACCGCTTTGCTGGTATTAAACCGCTCAACACATGAGATGTATAGTAATCCAGCTTCCCGGCTATTAAACGGGATTGACTTTAAAATCTTCTGTCACACAAGAACACCTCATCCATGAAATATGTAGACCTGAATAAAATGTGAAGAATCGAGCGAATAAAAGTCCCAAGCTACAAGAAAATATAACAAACTCTTTTTTCGAATCTTTTCGAAACACTCATATCTTGAGTTATTAAATGATCAACCCACATGATGTTCTAGTGGGGATTATTTTTCACTTACTATATCTGAACCTAAATCTCACGTTTCTCTTTTAACCCTTTGAGCCCTCACGTTGCATTAAAGCATCATTTTACATCCCTCAAAACAGACTTAATTTTCCTACAACCACGGGTTCTAGAATGAATATTTCCATGAAACTGGTTTACAATACATGACAATTTTCTTTACTTTTACAACCACTTCAAGTCATCTTCATCCACTACAAGTCGAGAAGTGCGATAGCAATTCGCGGCTTGTAGTGGATGAAGATGACAATGGTAAAGCCAGGCTTGAAAGGGTTGAGAATATTATTTTATTTGAGGTACTGGGTACCCACAGACACATATATACTGGTCATTCACGCGATGCTGTTTCACTGTGGGCCAGGGTCGGGGATACTGGCCCAACACTTACAATGTTGAGTGATTTCCTGTGCTGGCGCGGTTATAAAATTGTTCCAGATGGTAATCTTAAACAATCAGAATCCTACGATATATCGTAACTTGTACGAGAATACGGATCCCGAGCTGTAATTATGACAATAAACAACAGTTTTTGTTTTAAAAGGTCTGCGTAACAGTATGGTATGCATGCCAGGAAATCATAACAATACGACATATTTACGTATATATATAATAAAATACGTCCTATTCTGATGTCCTGTTATATATAATATATTATATATTATTATTGTTTTAGCAGTTAGCTTTTTATTGACAGCTAAATACACTTTACGCTCATTCTTTTATATATAATTAAGGCGTGCGATAATTTAATGTTATGAAATGCATAACATATCAAGGTATTTTTCGTCACTTGAAGCTGAAATTGCGTCAGCAATTTCAGCTTCAAGTGACGAAAAATAGAGGGCAATTACTCCCCCTTGGACTTAAAATCATCAGAGAGATATGCCATTGACAATGGTCTCGTAACATAATCCGCCGTTTTTTACGGTCTGATCTTAACCATTACGTGATTATGATACAATACGATACAATAGGGGACTATGGGGTGCCGTTCTGACAAAGCTTGATTAATTGAACATTATCGAGTATCAGTTTGAACAAATCACATCGCTCGTTAGTCAAAGCCTGTCCCACAGCAGTCCGTGTTTCTCGTGGCATTGTGGCCGGGTTTGAATTGAATACATCGTAGGGTGTGTGAATGATCCCTCACTGATACACCTCATAGCCACGACTTATCACACTTCACGCTGAATACCATACCTTCACCCAATGCCGGTTTAATGCTGGTCCAGCGTCGAAGACGCTGGCCCAGGATTAAACCGGCATTGACCATTATCTAATACTTACTGGATCGACAGCAATGTGAAAAACCCCCATATACATGTATATTTACAAATTCAGTGTGATAACGATCGAACTCTTTTTACAGCAAAAACAATGCCCGGATTTTATTTTATCAAATTTTCAGGTAAGATCTCAAATATAATCGCTGTAAATAATGAGAGGACTGATGTTTTTAAAATGTGAGGTATTTTTCATTTATTTGACTTTGTTAATTGCACCAGCAACGTCCTCTTCAAGCTACTGTTAATGATTAATACAACAATGGCGTATAACTTTAATTAAAACACACCACTACATTATTTGCTTTGTCCGACCACTGCATTCTAAGCCGGGAATGGAGAGTTATTGTTTATCAAGTACAGACCAATTATCCTGGCAGGCCTATGGTGCTATAATCAGTCAGGTGTGACCGAGCTGTTTATTATGAGGGATACTCATTTTAGTCGGATGTTTTTCAAGTCGGCTAAAACCGTCGGAGCTCTCCATCCTTAGCTGAGGAAATAGGCTTCGGCCTTTTCCACAACTAAGAGCTATCCTATACACAATAAGAGATTATTATTTTCTCTGTGGTGTCGTTGTTGACCGTTATCAGTTGAATACAATAGTACTTTTGAAGACACCCATGCCCAAAGCCATTCACCCGACGATGTCATCGCAGAACACAATGTTTAGAAATAAAGCGCGACAAAAACATCTACGATCATTCTCTACACTATAATCAATGCTCTACCATCTTGCGACAATACCCGGATTCAAAAGCTTGCTATAATCCGTACCATTATTATACTGGTACAGCATGCACATGTGTGAATGAATGAATGAATGAATGAATGAATGAATGAATGAATGAATGAATGAATGAATGAATGAATGAATGAATGAATGAATGAATTAAAAACAGTAAGTGTCATACACTACATACAGAACAGCCGAAAAGATTGATAAAATAAATATACAATTATGCAACAGCAGTAACTACTTACTTATCAAGTGAACAGTTACTGCTGTTTGCTTTGTATTACAGTACAGATTGAGAGCATGTCACCATCATTCTCATGTAGATAGATCCCCCAAGTGAATACCCCCCTAAGTATCCCTGTGATTATCAGATACATACCCCAAGTACCCTACTGTACCCCTGTGATACTGTAGATACTATGTTTTGTACTATGGTATACTCGTGTGGTATACTGAGTCACCAGATACTAGGATATCAGACAAAAGCCAGTACGGCACACAGGCTCGGCACGTAGAAAGCTACCAGTCACCCCTTTTGACTAGTTGATGTGTTAAATTACCCGGGAGACTGGGGCGCGGCGACGTGAAAGACGGCCGGGGTAATTTCTGATTTTCCGCTCACTGCCTCCTCCGCGTCGGTGGGGGCATACTAAGGAACACACTAATTTTTCTATTACAACAGGTGTGGTGAGCTGGTTAGAGAGAGACCTGCATGCCTTTGGCACACTTAGATCCCTACAAGACAATCACAATATACTCTCATTTTAACATTTTTTGTTCTCATCATCAGATTATAGCATGACTACAATGTTTGGAGAAAAACCCACCGGTCGCTTCCACATAGGGACCTATCTTAGCCTATATGAAATTTTAACATCATTGAAGAATCACCTATAGTTTTATCACCTTTGTTTCCGGTCATTTGCGGAACTTTGGATGTAAATGCATGGTAGTTAATCTTGTCATTTCCTAATTTCCCTTAACACTTGTTGATCCGTTAACGTTAAAATAGTCTTTAGACCGACATTAATCCCATGGAAATGGATAAAAAAGACCCTATATATTACAACCATTCATATACTGTGGTGAAGTAACCGAATATAAATAAAGCCACACTAAAAATAACATGAAAAGGAAATACAACATTGGAGTGAAATGTGTCAGGTTACATGTGATTATATACAAAAATGGCATTCTCAATGGTGCTTATCGCAACAAACACGATGATGGTTTAAGGCTGGGCCAACGTCGAAGACGGTGGCCCAGCCCTAAACCAACATTGGGTCAACGTACCAGCGAATACTGGGATGCTGACGTCTATATTCAGAAAATGCATGTATATGTGCATACAATGGTCGGTTGAACATGGCCGATTGTAATTGAATATGATCATTGTTCCCACTATATGTGACAAAATATGTACCTACAATAAGTATCCAGTGGTACCAAAGAGGGTATATGCTCATATAGGCTCTTTGATGGTCCTATATAACAACAACCGTATACTTCTATCTGTATTTCTATTTATAGTTACAATTCGGAACAAGTGTAGTTTAATTTTGAAATATATTTAATTCACTGCCGGTTTCATCTTAGTTTATTGCACCAGTTAAAGAGTGGGCTAAACATCTGAGTTATAGTGTATTTAATAAAGGTGTATGGTCACCAGTAAGGGTGGGAGGGACGAGTATAATCATTGAATTTACCGCTTTCTGCACTACGAGCTAATACTGGGATAGGCAGAATCCAGAATCCTGTACTCAGCTCCCTACTCTGCGTAGTAATTTCCCAGTGGCATATTACCACTTGCAAAGTCAAAAGGCGGTAACTGCATGCTACTGCATTTTTGGTTTTCATAACACATGAAGGTAGTGATACACACCCATACCTTGGAACAGCTTGCCACCCAGCATAGCATACTTGATAAAGCAGGATTGTGATAAAGTGATATTTCATGTAAAATGTGTATAAAAATAGCTTTGTATGATTTTTTTTCAGCGCATATGTACATAATTATATGCATACTTATCTGCTGTGTGTTTAAATGTTTGATCCATGCCATATCTTAGTCGCTAGAGAGCTACATTACAAAAGATTTAAATTCTCATAATCTTGAAGTTGTGTATCACTACCTTAAGTGGATGAAAACTTCTCATATATGTTAATTTGAGATCAAACATTTGCAGATCTTGAAGTGTAAACACTCATCCCATCCCCAACCAACGGACGTTGGTCCAACATTGTACAAATGCTATACAAATGAGTACTCGTCCCCCGAACTAAATGACGGCTGTTTATTGGCAATTTAAACACCACGTGACGTAAACCGCTTTTGGTGAGTGTCGAAAACTCGACTGCTAATCAAAGCCAAAACACAGTATCTGCTCACTTGTAAAGTGAGCAGATACTGACTTTTGGCTTTGCAAACGCACACTAGGTGGCACCCTATAGCTATTACTCAACAAGGCGATCATAATGTATGTTAGGGGGTAATGTATTCCCATGGAAGCAAGCACAAAACATTTGTAAAACATTTATACAACGTCGGCCCAACGTTTTTGACGGTGGCCCAACATTGTATAAATGTTATACGATATTATTTTGTGTTTGCTGGGTTGGCAATAAGTTATATGCTGCTTAGTGGCGCGTAGTAATACAACAGGCAGTTTTCATAATTGAACCGCAGTATGACCTCAAACAAGTAGTCTGATAAACTCTGAATGTTATTTTCCTCCTCCGTAGTAATGAAATGTCTAGGGGTGGGTTGAAAACTATTGCCAACACCACTTGGAGACGTTTTATCATTGCGGTATGAATTTCAACTGGGTTACTGGTTGTTGTCTATTTTGACACAGAAAAACAAATGGAAAGATGTAAATTATTCAGTTCAATGAAGGCTCTGATGTCTTTGTTTAATGTACAAAGCAACGCGTACTTGTCATGTCAATCGCGTTCACTATGATCTACCAGCTTTAAAATATTTTAGAAATAAAACGCAAGTCGCTTGGACAAAAAGAAATGTCCACCATTGCGTGGGAACAAGCCGACCCAAGTATGGTATTCTACCCCCTAATTTAAATAACAACTGAATGACGGATTTGATTTTCTGATATCGTCATGTGACAGACTGAACCACTCTATATTTGGTCAGAGTATATAGAATACCATACTGTCTTGGTCCGCCAGACTGGTCCGTGAAGATATTGTTTGTGGTTCAACGTGTAGTGTGTGTAAAGGGTCCAGTAAAATATGCATATATATGCTCTCAAAATAATGTAAACACATTAAAGGAAGTGGAATATATTGGAATGCATAGAGTAGGCCTATACAAGCCACAATAATATAGATCATATAGATATATATATAGATTATACAATTTTTTACAAAGGCATATCTTTGTTGTCAAAAAAAAAACGCCTATCTAGGCACATACAAAGAAACTTAATGACAATTTATGTGTACACTCACACGGCGCACTTTCGTACAAAATCATACGCAAAACCAATTAATACTTTTAATTATTACAAATCCATGTGAGAATTTTTAATCACAATATGGTCAGTGATGCAACTATATGTTACTGTGTCTATGTGACACACTTTGAAGTATATACATATTTTCATCTACATCATCTCATAAGTATCGCAGCTGCCAGTGGTTTTATATGTCTCATATGACGTCATCTACACATCTCAGATAGGACATTGTGAGCCTCATTGATGGGCCAGGGTGACAGGCCGGGTTTAAACGCCCGGGGCGAGATCGTGTGGCCCGATTGACGCTCTCGGCCCCGATTTCAGCCAAAATCAACCCAATTTGAGACAGTGATTGAGCTGCTTCATAAGTTTGTAATATATATTTCACTCACTGTGCGAAACTGACAGTTGCCATAAAGCTGATGGTCGTCTGACGACGACCATCAGCTTTATGGCAACTGTCAATTTCATACCCCTGGTAACTGCAGCATGCTGCGACACGTGAAATGGACACCCTTTACCACAGGCCCTTCAACGTGCGTGTGTGGAAGGTGCTCTTATAATGCAGAGAATAAGGTAGGGCCATCAGGGCCCCATTGACAGAGACATCAACACTCAACTCTGAGGCACAACCGCCTCTATGGAGCGCCACTGGGGTCCTCACTTAGATGTACATTAAACCCACTACTAGTGGGACACCAATTTAAGTAAGACATGTGCATGATTTGATCTCATTAGAGTTTTATCAGTTAATTCTCCAGTATTTGAGATTTAAAAATACTACGTTGATTTTTTTCAGAAACTGAATCGGATTTGATCGGGAACCCTCTTCTATCGGGATGTAAAAAGCGGTTCGGTTCAGCTGCGGTTCAGAAAGTGTGGAGGTTCAGCGACGAGCGGCGCAACTTCAAAAGGCGTGCACCTGAGGCCCCCCTGGTGGGAAGGGATGGTATTGACGGCGGCTTTGATGTGTATGCCGCGGGGACAGCCAGTCAGCCCCCTTATATAGGACTTCCTCAGCCGCCACCCCTCAACTCATCCCACCACCATCTACCGTAAATACAACATTTTTTATACAGAATTCTCCCACCATATGTCATATAATTGAAAAAAAAGTTTTTTTTAAAACGCGCAGATGTTTTTTAATTTTTTGAAAATTCCGTGAAAATCGCGAAATTTGCAAAAAATAAAAAAAACAACGGCGCGTTTTACGGTATAGTGCACTTCCACTCAATCCTCATTGAAAGGAGTGTATTTTGGGAGTGTCGCCGTACATTTGCATTATACAATATGGGCAGATCTGGCGACCTCTTCACATTATATCTATGTGTCATTTCACATTCTATGCACCCATCATATCCCTATCTCATTTCCTGGCGCCAGGACATCGACATGAAAGGTCAAAGGACGCGCTTACTCATTAGTTACCGATTCGCATAATTCACCCTATGTCACCCATTTTACCTTTGTCGTGAATTTGGGGACTTCGTCCTGATTATTTAAATACAAATGTGAACCATCAGCCAACAAGAATGTATGCTAGACGAGCAAACGCTGCTGCTTTTTAAGTTACATGTGCCATTACCGCATGGTCACATGACTTACATGTAGCCTGTCACACACAACAGGCCACTATGTTGATATATGTTCAGATATAAGCTGGAATACAACATAAATACATCTATATCGTCATTTTTGCTCTATTAATATAAAAATGTATTTGTAATTGACAAAATATGTGGTCACATTTACGTTCCCACAATATGGACACACGACGTATTTAGCCTACGTTAAATTAATGTCAATGGTATATATATATGATGTACACGTAATTACCGCATCACGTAATTTTCTCAATCACCGCAATTGTAATTTAGGGTTAATAATTATTTTGTGTTTGAATTGAGGAATAATTAAAAAACATTGAGACACATTTTTAGTCCAGTTTTATTACACTGCGTTGATTTTTATCATCTACGCTTGGGATCAAAGGGTTATGTGGCACTTTTGTAAAGTTTCAGACAGACCCTTTCAGTTTGAAAGTGACGATGTGGGTGATCAACATTTGAGTCACGTATCAGACATAATGGCACTGTGACATCTATAATAGAAGTAATAGATATGTCAGCCATCTCTCAACGTCTCCATTATATACACAAGTAAGGCTCGTTTTCCTGGTCCATTTTTGCACAGTATAGTATGCAGGACCTTGTATCACCCTGATCTTAAAGGGACGTATCTGCCACTTTATAAAGTGGCAGATACAACCCTTTAATATCAGGGTGAATAATATACTCACTCGAGGAAAGTTATTAACCTCTGATTTTTTACGTTTTGCAAATCATTGACGTATGCCTACATATTTATATTTGAAACCTATATTTACTATTAGCAAATCTATGGTGATTTTCGATTTATAATAAATTATTATAACATAGTATGATCATTTTGTTTTTAAATTTGTTAATTTTTTGTGAATTTTATAAAATATAGCAACTAATTTAGTCGTTGAGGGCTTACTCTAACTTGTTTCAGGTATTTATGATAACAAAATTGTACTTTCAGTTGTGTTTTCCCAAGCTTAACATGGACATGAATACAGAGTAATACAATTATTATGCTCTATTAATAGAAACTCATTCATCGCACCGAACTTCAGACAATTTAATTATTTTTTGCAATAGCACGACATCTATACTCATGCTGTCACATTTTTAAGAAAAATGATTTTTTTGTAAATAAATTTACCTTAAACTATAGAGAGGGACATGGGCAATGGTTAGAGAGTGGCGCTTTGCCGATGTCTCTGGCTGCCGTACGGTTTCGAATCCCGTGTGGTGCAGGGTTTTCAGAGAAATGTTTCTCCCCTCTCAATCTTGGGACTTTGTTTCGACGTTGTTTCATTGGGCAAGGCACTTCACTTTCAAATGCTTCACTTGACTCAGGTTAAAATAGGACAGGGATGGCAATGTTCCAGTTCAATGTTCAATGCGCCGAAATAGCTGCAGGACTGTATGCTCTCTGTGGCGTTGAATTGGCACACTAATGAACATGTCCAGTAACCAGGGTGTAAAATGTCAAGTCGGATGATATGTCTTCAGACAGACGATAATCCTGCACCTTTACCTCTTCACTTTTAACCCTTTCACCACTGAAGCTCGTTTTTATGTGCTGAATGCTATGGCATTCAGCACATAAAAACGGGCTTCAGTGGTGAAACTACGTACGACTCATTCTTTGAGTGTGGGCGGGGGCCCTGGGGTAGTGGTTAGCACCGCTGCCTAGAATATATGTTCTCTCGAACGTGTGAGTACGTAATTCACAACACCTTAATATGAAACAAAAGTACACTTAATATTCAACCAATATGATAACAATATAATACTCAGCAATTCCCAACTCTTTAATGTGAAACAAATATAAACTCATATTTTTAACCGATGTGATAACAATATCATACTCACAACACATACTTATACACATAATTATATATGGTACGCATAGTTTCAATTCACATTACAAATTATGTCATTCAATGTTGAACAGTATTTAGAAAGCCATCAATTCATACGGTTATTTTTGGTGGGTGCGCCTTGCGCTCTGCTTTTTTAGAATAATCCCCCCCCTCGGGGGCTTCCGTGGTGGATGTTGATCATTTTTTCTCAGACTAATGACATTGCTGGCCAGCAAACACGAGACGTTGGCCTAATGTTGGGCTAATGTTGGCCCATCGTCTTCGACGCTGGCCCAACATTACCCCAACAATGGGCCAACGTCCTGTGTTTTCTGGGTGAGGCTGCACGCTCTGGCACACGTGACGGAACAGTGACACGCTGAAATCGTTATTGTTTGAGGACACGCGATAGCGGTAATCCCGCCGCGGATATTTAATACAGTGAGATTAGCAGATTAGCCAGTCACGTGCAAAGATGCTGATGCAAGGCGCTGTTTGCAGTGGGACGGGAAAAGAGCGAGAAAAAATATTGTCGTAATTGGAGTCCAATGCTGGCCCAGCGCTGTTTTAATGTCGTCTCATAGTGTAAGACATTGTGGCAGCATTGAAATGAACGGAATCAATGTGTAGTGATTTCCAAAAAGAGCAACCTCAAGATGCATGCAGTCATTGACGTTATTCATATTCAGTATGGCCTGGTTCAGTACTGAGCCTCGAGATAGATAGGTCACCCGCGGCAGAAAGAAACCCAAAGCCGGAGCAACGTTTTAGGTGCGCATTGCTATGGTAAATTAAATGAATGGGGTTTTTATAGGCCATCTTAGTGCACATGTAGGCAGGAGAACCTCCTGAGGATGGTGAGGTGAATGAGATGACACTGCTCTCTAGACACAGGATTCGACATTCGAGCCCTGGCGGTCTGCCACCGAGCACGCTACCTCGCGGTCACGGAGGCTCCCCACAATATTGAATCTTTACGAGTGAGCGGGGAAGAAACATTTTTTTCTTTGAAACTTGAAGGCCAGAGTGGGGTTCAAACCCGCGATGCATTGCTATAGTAAATGATTCAAACCCCAGGTTTTGGAAGAGATGGCGGCATTCTTTGAAGGGCAGACACGATACCACGCAACCATTGGTTCAGCCAATAAATTTACACACATTGAAAATAGGTTTATTTTAGTCACATTGTGAATTGCTGTCGCAATTCCCAACACAATATTGAGTTTCAATTGTTATTTTAGTCACATTGCGTTGTGAATTGCTGTCACAATTCCCAACACAATGTGACTAAAATAACAATTGAAACTCTTGTACACATTTGGTTAATTTAAACCCTTTCAGTACGGGGATCGACTTTAGATGTCGATCCCCGCACTGAAAGAATCAATCATGTATAATGGGATTAATGGCAGTACGCCCATAACATAGGTATTCAAATGACACAGAGGAGCTAACTAAGACATTTATGATGACTTCAAATTGAAAAAAACTTCTCCGGTCTCTCTTGGTTTATATGAACACTAACTAACACTCCTAGGTATCTTCCCTACCTTTATTTTTATAATGTGAGTTACTGCCTTTATTCCCAAGGTGAATAAAATGGTAATTTATTTTTTTATAATATACCAAGGGTTAATACATCCTTTTTGTAATGGACTATACTTTAACCCTTTAACCGCCGGTGTCGCAAATATTCGGGTTTTATTAGCACATTATGTACCACCTTTTGAACATGTTAAAGATAAAATGTGACATCAATCAACAATATTTGAAAACAGTTGACCTCCATTTTGTCAAATCTGAATAATTTTCACTCACTTGAAGTTGTGGATCGCGTCAGCGAGACACAACTTCAAGTGGGTGAAAATTCAGATTAAATAATTTGGCGGTTAAAGGGTTAAAAAAACTATGAATATATACCACGTGGTGCATATATGCGAGAATGTGAATAAAGTGTTAAGCATATATTGCATATATGGGTGAGATTACTGTGTGTAGGCTATTTTTGCATGTTTTTTTTTCATTTTTTAATTTTTTAAACTGGAAAGTCAAAAAAAAATTAGCTGATAAATATAGGTGTGAGAAATCTGACAATAATTATTTGGATTGTGTCATCATTTGTGTTATTTCTTGCATGTGTTTCACTCAACAACAGTGTCCAGATTCCCATAATTTCATATTAATTATTAAAATTACAGGCATTATTACAGGTCATAAAAAATTGATAGTCGATAATATTTTAAAGTACTTCCATATTAATATCAGTAACATTTTTTCAAAATACTATTTCTTCCGTCGATATTTAGCTATATCATGATAATAATTTGGCTTACATTATCTAATAATTTTTCGATTTGGTATCCATGCCACATTACAACATACCACATAAATAGATATTTGGGGCATCTCGCACGCACTCTGCCGCTGTTCATTGAACCTGCACACAGATTCCGACAGAAGCGGGACGTTTCTGGGTCGGAAAAACTTGGAAATTCATTTGTCAATGCGTTCTTAATTTCTGCGTGAGTGGGTGAGACGCACCCTTTATGACCCGCAGGTGGTGAGAAATAAAATACCGAAAATTTATAGTTGCTTAGCCTGATATTATAGCATACATAGATTTTGTTCCAGTCATTTTCTGTACAAATTTATTGTTATGAATTATGGTAAATATATATTTATAAAATTACAGCACAAGCACCTCTTGACGGCTAAAAATCTGCAAATCCTTGCGGATCTGCATATTTCTAGCCGTCAAAGGGTGTCTGGGAGCGGCATGAGGCGCAGCCGGGCTCCGAGCACCGGCTGAGACTTGTCGATTTCACGCTCGGCTCTGTCCGGAGCGTCATCAATTACCGTCCAATTTGTCAGAGTACCGGGGCATTTAATTTGCCAGACAACCAGGCCTGCCGCACCCCCCTCCCCCTCCGCCTGCCGCACCCCGCTGCTGCTGCTGCTGCTGCGGATGATGATGAGAGAGAAGATGGGGAGCTGATGCGGCTTCAGCTGCCGCGGTGCCCGGGGACATTTGCGCAGGTTGGCTAAATAAGGGGAGATGGGCGTTCTGCACCCAGCGGCTGGTCATCCACAGGTCAAGGCAGCCAAGACGGTCACAACTCGTCATGTGGTCACTGCTCTAGATGTCTGGGGATGAGATGCAACACATGATATCATTTTTGTTATCGGAGCATGGAAATTACGCCTTCTCTAGATGTGTTTGAATTAGCCTTTAAGACAACAATAAATCAATGTAAATAAGTAATTTGCCATTTCAGGGATCCGTTCAAAACCGGGCTTTTTTGTTTTTGGATATAATAAATATTGTCACGTCATGACTAATTATAATCTTAGACAAATGTATTAATATTCTAAAAGTGAAGTCGTCCATAGACGTAACCACTTAAAATTGATATTTAGCTTGTTTTTTCACAGACCACTTAATTTATATAATTATCTTCATGATAATGTGTAATATAATATATTATTCTTATTGATATGAGTTGTTCGACAATGCAATTTATACCATTGTTTAACAATACATTTCTGAAATAGAAGTCTGAATAGAAAACAAAGAAACTAAGGTATGGAGAATGAATGAAATTGTAGGCCTAATACCATTTCAGTTAGCTCTTGATAATATTGTAGTTATAGACCTATTCTAAATTATAAGTTCAGGGGTTATATGACATATGCTTATTTTAATTTTTCGTGATACATAAATAATGAATAGAGAATATTGCTTAAAACTACCCATCACATATCATATTTTATCTTTTTGCAAAGTTTGATGAGCTATCTAGCTTGGCATTATAATAACTTGTTTATTTATGTTTTTGTTATTACTATGATCTAATATCCATTATTCTGGACAATTTAGAGCATAATTTACAGAATCGAACCCGTGTCATGATAGTCCATCCAATAAACTGAGGTGCAATTAATGGCGCCATGCAAATATTTTTAAACTCATTTTGAAAAAAAATTCCGGGGCCCAACTATAAATTTCCCAGTTTCAAACAAATGAAAAATACCTCCAGGTTAAAATTTCCAAAGTGTGGGCTTCGCGCTTATGATTTGTGACTTCCACATTATTTTGATACTTTTTAATCACTGTTTAACATTTACTGCTTATCCTAATCGTCATTGAAAGAAAACCATGTAGACCATAATTATACTCACCATAGGCCTATATGCATTATTTTTTATCAAGTATTAACTCTTTAAGCGCTAAGCACGACAATAATCGTTTTAATCCGCTTTTTTAACCGATGAAATCACTGTCATTCGGAATTAAATGTGTGTTTAAACATCAAAAGTGGCAAATTTTTGGTTCCAAATTAAGCAAATATGGGTCATTTTCACCCACTTGAAGTTTTTGGTCGCGGTAGCGAGACGCAGATTGAAGTGGATTAAAATGTAAATCAATATCTTAGGGGATAAAGGATAATTATATGTACTGAACATTCCCATTAATAGCAAGAATTATATATTTTGTAGTAGTAATTTAAAAACTGGAAATAAATTTACATTTTACTTTTCATTTGTAAATATACATGTAGAAGACTATAAATTCCAATACAAAATTATATGAATTAGATTCATCTTTGTACATAGCAAAAGGAAAACGTGAAAATTATGGGTTTTTTTGCATTTTTAATTTTCTTGCTTTTTTCTCAATTTTCCTACTTTCCTTGCTTTTCCACCATTTCTGTATTTTTCCCTATATACGCGAGTGCTTTTTTATTCTGGCTAATTGCTTTAATTTATTCTCTGTTTTTCTTCCCGGCGATGTGTTTATCCTGTTTAATTCCCACCCCACTGTGCACAATCAGCGTTGTGAGTTTAACCATGCCCGCTACACTATCCTGTCCACTGAACCGGCAGAGATATATTTTATCGCCATATGTGCATCTCGTGCGGAACGGGACTTCAAACGGAGAGTTACCATGTCAGTTTCATCTTGTGCGTCTGTCGTCCATGTCAGTTTCCACCTCAGCTGGCCACCCACCCCACCCTCACCTGTCCGCTTACATAATCCACACAATATCTCAACAAATCAAAGCGCTTCTATAGGCGGTCGCCTGCCAGGCACACGTTACATGCAACTTCTACCTGGCTAACATAAAATGTTGACTCAATGCTGGCTTGATGTTGGGCCAGCCTCACCGGCGGTGGCCCAGCATCAAGCCAGCATTGGGCTAAGACATCGTGTCTGCAACTCACTTGCTCGGTAAACACTTGGCGTACCAGGCTCCCACCTAAAAAAAATATATAACTGAGAGTCTAAGCCATAAATTATCATAATAATAATATTTGTATTTGAAAAACCTACTAAAGTATAAAAAATTAAGTTAATTAATACTTTGAAAAATAATGTAGCTCGTGACTTTTTATTTACCTACATACATTATGTCAAGGGGTTGAAATCCATTATCGTTTCCAACCCTTTAAATACCATAATGCTGTGTAAATGTCGCGGCAGAAGATATGACATGCAATATTTAGATTATATATAGGCATCAGAAACTGTGTACATTCATCTATTTTTGCACTCCTTATCATGTATTGTGAACACAAACGACGAATTTGATAATTTTTGCTCAAAACTTAAATATTATTTTTATTTCCTCCTTGCATTATATTCGGCAGCATGAAGTCCACTCCAGGCTGACACGTCTAGCCTCACTCACAGTGCACTATACTTTACACGCCACAGCTTGATACAGATTGACATATCTATCAGATGCAGCGAATTGATAACCCTTTAACTCCTTGGTTCTTTTCATTCGTTTTAATCTGGATTTCCGTCACAATAGCTGGCTTCAAATGCATTTAAGTCAATAGTTTTGTCGTGAAAAAATTGTGAACGCTCCCAATATAAATCAGAAATGCTGCGTGAGTGGTGTGAGTGGGGTGAACAAAAATCATGTTTAGAAAATAATTTTGACAAAATAAATGATCTAATAGAACGTGGTTTGTCGCTCACAATAATGTGTTATGGATTTTAACTCTTTCGAACTTGAATTTACAATTGAAATCTTCATTCACTACAAGCCGCTAATTTTTATAGCAATTCTCGACTTGTAGTGGGTGAAGATGACTTGAAATAACGGACAAATCAATGAATATTAGCATTAATATTGCTAAAACAGCTTCATGCTAATTTTCGTTCTAAAACCCTTTGCGAGTTTTTAGGGATGCAGAAGGATGTTTCGAGGTATCACGAGGGTTTAGCCGGTCACGATTATATTCTTTTTTTATTTTTGATCAGCATAATTAATATTAGATTTTAGATATGTTAAAGACCTCCATTTTGTCAAATTTGAATAATTTTTATTCAGTTGAAGTTGTGGATCGCGTCAGCGGAACACAACTTCAAGTGGGTAAGAATTCCAATTACAGAATTTGGCGGTTAAGGGGTTAAATGGCTAAAGCGTTCTCGCGCACTAAGCTGGGAACCGTTGCTTTCTCGCTCACGCAATGGATGTCTTCTGCGCTGACAAAGTCATTATCAAGGAGTTTTAAAGTCAGTCAGATTTTAGGCGTGAGAATGAAGAGACACGAGTCTAGCGATGTTTCAATGCTGCCCACAGCGCTACTAATGTATACAATTGCTGGCTGGCGGAACAAAAATGTATCCCCACAGTCACCTATTATGTGTAAATCTTCATAAAGTTTTAGTCCAATAATAAAAACCCCTATATATGGCTAAATGGTGGTGCAGACGCTAGCAGTGCTGGCCCAACTTTGAAACGGTACCGGGTCAACGTCTCGTGTTTGCATGATTGTAGTACAATTGGCCTGCATGAAAACCAGTCAGTGTGTGACGCTGGCCAGGATCTGACCCGGCAATGGAACTAAACTTTGGTGCTGTCTCGGCTCGGTGTTTCTAGAATGTCGCTCCCTGTAGGGTAAAATCTACCCATCAAAATGAATCAATAATGAATGAATGGAGATTTAGGTCACCTTTGTGCACATACAGGCTAAACTGGGCCAAGAGAACCTCCTGAGGATGGTGGGATAAATCAGTTGACACTACCCTTCAAATACAGGATTCGAAATTCGAATCATGGCGTCTGAAGCCCAGCACGCTACCTCTGACGTGACAGGCAGCCACTACACCAGGCCTTCCGCCCATATGTTGATCAAGCACTCTGGTCATTATACATGTAACATTATTTGAAAAAAAATTAGTTTGTGCAGAGCACCAAACCTTCAACTCTTGCAACGCCTTCAACGCCTGTAAAATTATATCATTGAATCAGTTGCATGGGGCTATCTATTTTCTTTTTTCAATTAGAGCACTTACAGCGCTCTGTTTAATTTAATTTGAAAATTGCCACGACAAAACGACCATTTTGATGTCTTTTTTGCATCATTTCTGTCAGACTAGCCATTGTATAACACAGCGTAACATTCAGGGGACAGATTTATTTTGTTGACAAAACTACTCCTTCAAAAACAGTGACGCATCTGTTCCCGTTATCAACTCTCAACTCTCTGGTATGCCCGAGCGGTTGGCTCAGCGTGGTCACAGCATTAGGCCAGCGTCTGCGACGCTGGCCCAACGCTGTGACAACGTTGAGCGTGAAATGAGGGTGGAGACTGAATGTGATTTCTATACAGAATAGGGACCTGTGTAGATAAGTGCACTGATTAGAGGTACCTGTACGAAACGTTATATTATTATCTAAAAACCTGATTGTATGACCAAATATGAGGGTACAAGTATGTACACCTAAACTATATTTGGAAATAATATAATATAGGCCTTGTGTCCTAATATTAGGTTCTCCGATTGAAAACGTATATATTACATTCGTGTTTTTATCAGAATACAGGTCACAAATGGTGCAGGTGACTTTCAACGGGTCTCTCCTGAACGATTGGACTATTTCTTTAGATCTGAATCCCCCCATTACAAATGTGTCTTTATGAATCGGGATCCCTTGGATGGAATAACAACCTGAAGTGGGTATTGTCATCAGCTACACGCGGGACGTGGTTCTTATTGACCCTCTATGGACCAGGACCGCTATATATTACAGCTACAGTTATTATTGGGGAAACAGTGTATTCAGTGTTCCCGCTGAGTTATTTCAGAGCACCTTGCAGATGGTTTTAATTGCTCGTATGGGGATATCATGAAAAAACTAATAGTGTTGTTTTACACTTGCAGCTATTATTAACCCTTTGAGTGTTGAGTCACGATTTGACATGATTTCCTGGTTTAAAGCTGACATTGTAGACAAAATAAAAAATACACCAACGCTTTAAACGGGACCTTTTATAATTTGCGATTATGTAGACTTCTATTCATTAAAGACGTATTTCAACGTATTTTAGTCGTGGAAACAACATTAAATCAATAATGAACCAGCGCTTCTTCCTATAGCTGTGTTGCATTACGATGTTCTAAAGATCATTTTGGTTCTAAATCTCAATCTTACAGATAACACATTATTGAACCAATGATGGCTTAATGTTTGGTTCAAGTCGTAGAAGGTGGTCCAGCGAGAAAAAATACACTTATCCAAAATAATTTATCTTGCAAACCCTTACCATTGCATAATGTTATTATTGTTGGTGTCGTTGTTGTTCTTGTTGTTGCTGTTAGGTTATTATTATGATTTAACCCTTTGAATGCCAATTACGACAATAATCGTTTTTTTATTCGTATCAACCCCTATCGCCCTACGCTATGGATTTTTATTTTTACCCAATTGAAGTTGTGAAGTTCAAGTGGGTAAAAAGTACTCTCATATGTACTATTTGATTAGTCAATCTAGCAAATTCAACGCCAACTTCCCCTTGAAATGTTCTTTCTTGAAATACAAATAAAAAGATAAAAACGGCTATCGACGTGATTATCAGCAATAATTCTAATTATTTTGTCTCAAATGATACATATGTGGGAAATTTTCATCCACTTAATATGTTGTACATATAGGCCTAGTTAAGCCTATACGAATCTAAAATAGTGCATTCAATCATGTACAGTTCATGTTAAAAAGAGATATAGACACACACAAACCTTTTTAAGTACACATATATACTGCTCTGCAAAGCCAAAAGGTACTTATCTGCTTACTTGTACACAGATACTGCCTTTAAGCTTTGCACGCAGCAAAGATTTATAGATATACATAAACAATATACCCAAACTTATATATCTGGTTTACATAAAATGACGACCAGACTGTCCTGTATATCGACCCCCGCCCCTCCATTTTGAGCATCTGAACACGTCGTGTATTGATTTCATCGTCGTAATGATATTTACACAACACAACACGACCATCTATAAAACTGGGCACCAGATTTAGCAATCTTTGTCAAGCCGTACAAAAGACGTATGAACAGGCGGGGTGAGATTCAATAGTTATGTGTGGCCTCACGACATAGCCTGGCGGGGGTGCGCACCACAATGGGAAGGGCTACATGATGGAGGCAGGCAGCTATTGTAGCATCTCACCGAGAACAAAACTAACCGACAACCATAGCCCAACATTGAACCAGCATCGACTTTCACAAAGTTACAACGCAGTTCTGAGGAAGCCTATGATAATGCGTAATAATTCGTATAATTTTCATACATACATATTGACATGGCAGTTTCCGTAATTTTAGTTAATATTTAGCAAATACATAATACAAAAGAGTTGATTAAAATGTATATATTTTTAAGGAGAAAAAAGTGAGCGTATACATACACAATAACAAATTCAATGTGACATCAGCTATCTCCTCAATAGCATAGTTTATGATTGAACAGTTGCATAGATCTATTTTGAGCATAACCGACACTTTACATAGCCTCTAGTTCCGTTTTTAAAATAAACTTTGCTCAGGTAAGGAGGCTCAATTTCAAATGGTAAATAAGATTGTATTAGTTATTCCCAGCGACCATTGAACACACAGTCGCTGAATGTGGTTTGATATTCTGTCAACAAAACGTGGCACAACATCTTCCCAAAGCTGCTCCAACCTCGCAGACGTTGGCCCAGCTTTGGAAACACGTTGTTTGGACGTTTGGTAAATATAGTATTGTCATGTAGATGAGAGAAGGGTCGCGCCACAGTCAATGTGTAGTGTTTGTCAAATTTAACCCTTTCAGCGCGGGGACCGCCTTTAGACGTCAGAATCTGACGTCTGCAGACGTCAGATTCTGACGTCTAAAGACGGTCCCCGCGCTGAAAGAATAAAACAAATTATAATGGCCGTAGACGCATAACATAGGTATTTAAATGAAGCGGAAAGAGCTGACTAAGACATTTATGATGATTTCAAATTAAAAAAAACATTTGGTCTTCATGGTTTATACAAAAATATTTTAGCGTTGCAAAGGTTAAACCTCACTCCTTGACATACTCACTCCTATGCACCCTCTCACTCCTACAGCTGCAGCATCTCAACACGAAACATCTGAAGTCTAGAGGTGTATTTATGCCCCTCTTATTCGACACATTCATCTGGAAGGATCGCAAAATGGTAAAATGATAGGTCAGTAATCTGTGAACTATAATTATGTTGAAAACGATAAGTTAGTGACATCGAGAACAGCTAGCGAAGTGACTTGGGGCGACACGAGAATAAATATTTCAATTAGAGTGTCAAGTTAGCGGATACCACTTCTCGAAAACGACATTTTCAACTTCACTTTTTATTTACAAATATTTGGTGTCATCTCAAATTGTAATAACAATCATCTATGTGTATTTGCGTTTAGAATCATTTTAAAAAGTGAATTAATTTGAATTGCATAAATCTGAACACTTTGTTTTTGCATTGAAAATGCATGCTTTTTATATATATGACGTTTACCATTTCAGCAACTTCAGGTTTCGTAATAAGACTCTATTTTGTGAAAATTGGCATAGAATTTCGAACTTGATTATTGAAATACAAGTTTCTGCCTTTCTGATTACCGTCACTTTGAATAATCCAGGTATTGCCCAAAAAACTGTCGACACCGCTTTCGAGGCAAGAGATTTGGTATAGGAGCCTACAAAGAACATATGTGACGCAACACCCCGAAATCAGGCGGAATGCGCTGAGAGGGCAGTGCCAGGAATCCAACGAGTAGATTAACTTTGCCATTTTTGGAACAATGCTACCATTTTGTGATTCTGACATCAATAAATACCTTAACATGTTTTATATCATCTAGTTTGGTCCAATTAGTGAAAAAAAGTTTATTTGTATATTTTGTATGATTTATTAGAGCATATCGACTTGGGACAGTCAAAAAAAATTAGGTACGTCACAATTCGCCCATTTGGGATTTGACAATGCATGGGGATTTTCACTTATTTGCCGATGTTTACTAGGCCACTTCTTGCTCCTTCGCAATTTATGCTATTACGATAACGTCACAAATTTTCAGCAAGATTGATGGTTATATGGCCGAGATATCGCGCTCGCAAAAGTGACGCATTTCGCTCGCGGCGTCGTATTTTTTTAAGCGATGTTATCGATCGTTCTACTTGAGCGCGCATCAAGAGTTTACAAGATACGGACCTGAAATAAATTACAACGCGGTAGTTGGCGTGTAAGAAACGGGGACTGCTATAAGACGACCGTTCCACCGCTAATGGTAAAAAGCATTGGGCCTATATGGACACGCTATATCCAGATACCAGGCGGTGGTGTTCGATATGCTAGCTATGTACTAGATATTACCAGGTGACAAAGCAGTATTGTCTAACCTACCGTGGAGTAAAAACTGCCCAGTAGGTTATAACTTCCCGGTATCATCAGGAAGCGGGTGGTTATTACTCCCCGGTAGGCCCTACTGTATTACAGCACGGTAGGGGCCGTAGAACACATTGTATACATATTTTAAACATTTCGGGTCATTCAATAGGTCACGTATCTCGCATTATACCATATTAAGAACTGCAAATTATACAATACTGCTCTGATTACAATATTGCTCCTGATTACAGTGTTTATAACATTCATATAATATTTTGTTCAAAAAAAATATCTATTTATCTATAGATAATAAACTATGTATTAACACTCTCGAGATATGATGACATCTTGTGCTAAAATCACTTCATGTGTAGCTAACAGATAACAGATTGAAGGGCGACGTTGGGCCGAAATGGAAGGCGTGAAGGATCTACACCGACCCTGTGCATGCTATGGGATCACACAGTGCGTAATTAGAGTAGATATTTAATAACAAATACGCTGCTCAATTTCGTGCGAAAAAATAGGTGTATTCTTTCAACTGATTGACAGGTATAATAAGAGGGTGGGCTTTGTATTGTATATTCACGAGGCCTTGAGAATCGACGAGATTTGCTAGAATTATATCGCTTCCCAGACTATAATTCATGAAGTCACAATAGATGTAAACAATTTAGCGTACACAGTAACTATAGCACAACGCTGTTTCAATGCTGGATCAACATCGTGAGAGTGCCCTCTCGAAATAAAGTTTATTTTATTTGATTTGAGAGGTTGCCCCGGCATTGTAACGTTATCACCTGCATTGTGCTTACAGAGTGGAGTGGATTGTATTATGTTGCGTAACTCGCCGTCACAATATGAGACATGTTAAGCTCCAGTACTGTTAATGACGTACATAGACGTCCAGACAGTTAACTGTCAGCGGCGATTAAATAGAGAAAATGTGTCACATACACGAAACAAATTGTTATTGTCCTCCTTGCTGTGATCTTGCACAAGCAAAACATCGCACAGGTGAGTTGCAAGACAGGGAAAATCATTAAAATAACTACATGTCATTCCTTAATTAGGCTATTAGCGATAAAAATTTAAATGAGCACATACCGTACGATTATTGCAGGGTGGTCCACATTAATTAGCTAAAATAATTCAATTTCGCTGTATAAAAAATAATAAGGCCTATGTTTCTATACCGCGGTTACCATGATGACCACATACCGCTCACATACTGGGTATAATAGCGGTGATCGTCATGATCGTCATATACCGCGGTATAACAAGATCATCAAATACCGCGGTATGACAAGATGGTCATATACCGCGGATTTTCCAAGATCGTCATATACCGCGGTATAGCAAGATCATAATATACCGTGGTATAACAAGATCGTCATATATAGTGTGGTATAACAAAATCGTCATTTACTGCAGTATAACAAGATCGTCATATACCGGGGTATATTAAGATCGTCATATACCGCGGTATAACACGATAGTCACATACCGCGGTATAACAAAATTGTCATATATTATATTGCGTGGTATAACAGAATCATCCTAGGGCCTACGCCACGGATCGTTACTTATTATTTAACTTTGAGCAGTAGCAGTCAGAAGGTTAATCTGAAGCGTCGTCAGTATTCGTGTCTGTCTAAAGTGTGGCCACGAATAGGGAGTTGTGCAATGATCACAGCATGCATGGATGACTGGTCAGCACATGTGAACGTGTGTACGGACGCTGTTTAACGCAGACCAGCGTTATCAAGCACGTTTGGTTATTATGTCAAGTTTAACCTGGAAAAAACGGGGTCCATGCGCAAACCGCGTTAACCGATATCGCGGTGTAACGATTCGTGCTCTAGCAGGATTCTACTGCAGTAGCAAATATATACGCAATATGCACATAACAATCAGAAATTTGGGCATAGCCTCCGGCCCCTCTTTAGCTTTTTTTCAAGTCCACGAGGAGTTCATGGAAGAAGAAAAATGTTGATGGATTTTCATCCTCATGGCTAAGAATCTCGATTCTTAGATATTCCCACATTGTTCTGTCTAAACGGCCTTAATGATGGCCTCCAGAACTTCCTCATAGGACAGTGCAATTGATATACTCTTTTGTGACACCAGGTAGACCTAAACTGACGAAACAAAATAAAAACATTATAAAAAACATTGTATTGTATTTTTGCATTCATGACCTTTTGACCCTTTTCTATATATCCCAATTGTTTCTGTAATGATACCAGTGTAAGATTACCAGTCAATGTAGGATGCCTCTTGAATCAGATTTAATTCTTATTTGAGAGTGAGAGATTTTCTGTGCAATTCATGTATTTTCCAGTGATTTATATGTACTTGGGGGTGAAATTGGTTACCATGGCAACCATTGTAAAGTTTATTGTCCCTCTGTAGGTAGTAGTTTTGAGTGGGTCTCACTCCAACCTTGTGACAACTTTTTGGCCATTCCAATATCAGATTTTGGCTGAGAAAGGTCGATTTCAGTGTGTACAGCTAAATGTTTGTCAGCGATTTATGTACCACTTCCGATTAAAATTTGTTGCCAAGTACTAAGTATTTGATTACCATTTTGACCCTTTTATTTACCTCTAATGACTTTACTATCATTCCAAGACTAGTACTAGTCCCATGTAGAATGCTTTTTGAATTTGATTGGTATCCATTTTATATCCAATTTTTTTAATATCCATTTTATAGGATAGTGGGAGCTTACCTGCACATTTCACGTGTTTCTCAGTGAATTTCATGTAATTGGGGTGATATTGTTTGCCATGACAACCATTGCAAAGGGTAATTGGCCATCTGTAATAACTCTGCATAGGTGTTTACCCCAACCTTGAGATTAGTTTCTGGTCATCCCTATATCTGATTTTAACCGAGAAAGGTCTATTTATATGTTCACAATTGCATGTTTGACAGTGTTTTAAGTACCATTTCTGATTAAAATGTGATGCAGAGTTGTGTAGGTTGCATGACCTTTTGACCCTTGTCATTACCTTTAGTGTCACTGTGGTGCTTTATTATTAGTCCAAGACTAATACTGATCCCATGTAGGATGCCTTTTGAATCATGTTTGTGTCATTTTGTTGGCGAATGAGCTTTCCTTTGAAATTCATGTACATTTCAAAGAATTATATGTACTTGGGATAAAATTGGTTACCATGGCAACCATTGTGAAGAGTTATTGACCCTCTGTAATAATCTGAAAGGTGTTTACCCCAACCTTGTGAACATTTTTTTGTCATTCCTATATCTAATTTTAACTGAGCAATGTCTATTTCAATGTGTACAATTGCATGTTTGGCAGTGATTTATGTACCATTTCCGATTGAAATGTGGTACCATATACTAGAGTTTTGCATGACCTTTTGACCCTTTTCTTTACCGATATTGTCTATGTGGTCCTTTTTCATCAGTCCAAGACTAACACTAATCCCATTTAGGATGCATTTCAAAACATGTTGGTATAATTTATCGGATAGTGGGAACTTTTTTGTGCTTTTTATGTATGTACCAGTGAATTTAATGTATGTGGGTGATATTGGTTGTCATGGAAACCACCGTGAAGTGTTATTGGCCCTCAATTATAGTTATGATTGTTGTTCACCCAAACCTTGTGACCACTTTAGGTCATTCTTATATCTGATTTCATCTGAAAAAATCTAGTGAAAAGTCAAGTGAGAGAAACCTAAATTGCATGGTTAGCATCAATTTATGTACCATTTCCGATTGAAATATGGTGTCAAGTACTGAAGTTTGATGACCTTTTGACCCACCCCCCTACTTCAATAACATTATAAGATGCTTCACTATGCGTCTTGAGACGCCTATTTTTCCATGTGGGATAAACTGGAATCATAAATATCATGCATATTGTGTGTTTTTTGTGTAGAATTCATATATGTTTCTGGGTATTGTATGTACTTATGATAAAATTGGTTGCCATGGCAACCATCCTGGAAGGTGATGTTCTTCAGACGAGTTATCTGGGTTGACCCCATGCCGCAATGTGTGGACCTAGACATGTAGTTTTGTATTTTCTAGTTGGGACTATGACTGCCGATTTTCTTTGAATTAGAACCACCAGAACAGGCAAAAAATAAATTTTCATTATATTCTGGTGTTGAGGGTGGTTCCGTTGCCATGGCAACCAAATACGGACTAGAAGGTGACATACGGAAGTTTGTGCCCTACCCTTCCCTAATATATATATACACTCCCTAATCTCCACGGGTGATTTGTAATTTTTGGCGGAATATTGCTTTTCTGTTTAGGACTAACATGTTTAAAATGCAAAAAAATGACAAAAAAAGTCAGAGTTGAAACGAATTTATGAAATGTGCTAGCATGTACTGCATCTTTGAGTACCATTTACTCAAAACTCCTATTTTTAATTACAAATGCACTTAATCTTTTCAATTGGCTGTAGCTCCGGTAGTTTTATACCGTTTTTCGTAAAATTTATACCAAAATGATCAGAACAATGTGTGCTTTCTAGAACGGCAAAAATCTCAAAAATATTTTTTTCGCACTCAGCCTGATTTCGGGGTGTTGCGTCACATATGTCAATTCTACATAATATATGTATTGACGAGTCTCAGTTTGCGGTCTAGAAAATAAAATGAATTTTTGATGAAGGAGTACGTCTTGGACATAATAGCCGCAGTGATGGCAACAAAGGTGTGTGGAAGTCTGGTGCTAAGTACACATGTATACAACACGTAGTACTTACACATATTCAATACGACAAAATGGCTGCCAGTTGTGTTGGTCCAGCCCCAGGTAGATGTAGGGCCATTGGCCCCACATCTGCCCGGCGTTGGGCCAACACATCACGTTTTTTTTGTAAAGGTCTTCCTGCAGGTCTATAGAAGAGAAATCAAGGTGGGATTTTAATGAAGTTGCCATCTGGCGCCCCCTGTCGCTGACACTCGTGACCTGTGACCTGGCACAGAAACCCGCCGCGACGGAATATGGTGACAACGTGGTGATGATTATCTACACGCGGCGTCAATCTGTGCGCGCTGCGTGATGCGTAAATGAGGCTCAGCTCACGGAAATCTTTTAGTGCAGGCTGCATATATTTTTATGATTATGTAAACTTGCATATATCAATATGGGTTATCTTGATAAAAAATATGTTTATAATTTGAAAGTGTTTTAGGCTACATTCCTCTGTAGTTTTAAAATCTTATCATTTCCCGACATGTCTTTTTATTCAGTGGAACAGCTGCCTATCAGGAAAATAGTGTGATGTGATTACAGGTAGTTATGGCACTGCTTTCAGTTGACCTATTCGTATATATTTGTTGTAACGTTTTTGTAAAGTTTTTGTTTTATAAATTTGCAAAATGGGTACAGACGCTTATGAACCTTACACTGCAACCAAGGAAAATAAAACGATCCTAGAAAATAGAACTGATTCTACTATTCTTTCTGCCACAAAGAGGTCACAACTGTGTATAGTATATATATAGAGAGTGCCGGTGCGGTTATTGTGATGCTTGTTTCAGATTGCCAACCCGTACCCGTGAACAGCAACGAGCGCATTTTCTGACACGAATATATCTTAAAATATATACCAGGCTATATATTATACAGAAACGTGGATATTTGTCCAGAATCAAACCACATGTGTCATTTCGCTCGGGTATGGCATACGTCTTAGTATGGGATTGTCCAGACCGCGGGGTCTCAATTCTAGGGCATTTACAACGAGAGTGCTAGAAATTGCAATGTATATGGGCCTACTCTCGGTATTGTTATAAGTCACGAAAAAATTGAACGCGGTGACTGATTGCAAATAACTCATTCTGCAAAATGGGTTTATTTTTCCAATCAAATATCACGAGCAAGTAAAAGAGTATTCTTGGTGACCCCTGATCATTGAGCAGCGGCTGTGCCGTGATGATTTGTCGTGATTTTATGCTACGACCCCTAATGAAAAGGCGCCCCATAAAAGAGCGGACGGGTGAGGGAGTGAATGCCACCCCCTAAATCATCCGCGGCAACCAACGTATTTCTCTGTCCGGAAAAAAATCCCGAACAGAGAGCGGGCGGCGCTGTGTCAACAGTGACAACGGGGCGCGGCAATGTGTCCGGCGCGGGTGATCCAGATACGTCCGTGGATTCAGGAGGATCCACAAGGCGAGAAACGGCACACACCCACCTCAAAGCTATCAGGACGCCACAGATCCGGACGGGGTGTCCGCCCTCCCGTCTGCCTGATACGGATACCTCTGTGCTCCCTGCTTCAAAGGGCAGGACTTCTGGAGTATTGACTTTCCGCGGGGCAATGGACGCCGGCCCAGCGTTGGTTCAGCGTCTCCGACGCTGACCCAACGCTGGGCCGGCGTCTATTGCTTTTCCGTTCTGGGTGACCTGATAACTGCCACGTCCCGGTATTTCGCGGGATCGTATATATATAGGGCCCACATGGATCAAATTCGCACGTCCGGAGCTTGTCCGTGCCATCTAATTCCCCCGCATATAGATTTTCCTGGCGATCCCGGAGTATAATTTGGCAGAGCACGCATGAGAGAAGTCCTGTTTAAGAGAACCCTGACAATGAGGTTCACGGTAGCCAGAATGGAGGCATCCCCCACCTCTGAGGGTCCGTGGATACACACACACACAAACTTATCAGTCTGAGGCCGGCGCCAGGCCCGGTCTTTCCCTCACACACACAGACACACAGACACGGGAGAGGTGGCACATTAGAGGTGGAGAAATTTCAAATTGGTCATCAATTTATGCGGTGTCAGTCGCGGCTATTTTGCCGGGGTCTATTGAATCTGGCCGGGGGTCGCGCCGTGGCTCGTACGTCACCGTGCCGCAGCGAAACAGGCGCTATCACACTGTGTCCATGTTTGTCTGGAATCACCCTCCCCCCCCCCCCCAGCACCACTGACAGAGACTCCACAGTGTCTTTCAAGCAGTGTCTTCAGCGAAGCAAGATATATGTCTGAGCATTGGGCAAGAATTTGACAGACTTTGCATGATTCTTTCTCGTGGTCAACAGAATGCAGAATATTAGTTCACAATACCTTATTTTCCTTTTTCCAGATTCTATTGCATTAGCAAAATCTGCAATTTAAAAAAAAATACAATAACAATCTATATACCAGAATTGGCTAAAAACTCAAAGAACAAACTTTTCTTGAGTGGTTTTGCTACAGAATAAAATAGTGAAGAGTTTTACATTCGTGTGTATGCTGGCCCTTTCCTGTTTGACCATACAGTAAACAACTCTTTCTTATAGTAAATAAAATAAATATACCTTTTTTTATCCGAACACGGCATGCGTGCTCTTTAAAATAAAATTGCTCTTGATCTGTTGATGATAACACGAATATGTTATTAACATTTCTAAATATAACTTTTGTCTGACAGTTGCTCATGTTCATAAGGAAATCATGTCAACTACATTCATTTGACGTTTAAGCTATTTCAATTTATACTTTGCTTATTTAATTCAAATGTTTGTTTGACCAATAAATAGAGTTTAAAGAATCACCCGAGGCAAAAACTTTCACAAGGTCAAAATGTGATGACAATTGGGGTCTTATTCCGCTGACCGTTTGACCTGATAAATCAGATTTAGTTTAAGCCCTGTCATGGCTTCTTATTTCACAGAGTAACAAGCATGGTGTGAGCTGTGGCAGACACCTAGCTATACTCATTAGACCACATGGCTCTGTGATATAAAGATACATTATACATGTAGGTAGGTCTTAATTTTATAACTAAAATAACATCAACGAACTGCCAACGACGCAGATGTTAGTCTATTCGGACTTGTAAAGTCTAAAGGTAGTAACTTCTCAGTTGTAAAGTAAGCAGTTACTGTCTTCTGTCTGTATACTTTTATATACGATTAGATATCCGGCTGTACATTTTATGCCTAACATTGCTCATTTTAGGCTATGAGAACCTTAAACATTTAAATGCTTAATGCTTAATTCAGGCTATGTCGAGCTGATTTTTCACAATAAAAATATTGAGAGCTATTGTGTCACTGGTCGGGGATAGAATACAATACTTGGTCCAAATACTGTATGAAATTCATCAAATGAGAAGTGCAGTTGCAGGTTAAGAAACAATTATAAATTTTCACCTATCTGACCATTAAAAAAATACATATGCTAAAACCATACAGCTAGAAAAGACTATATGCTAAAATATATTTGTAGCTGCAATTTAGTCAGTCACTGCTGGATTCCAATGAATGAGAAATTTCAGAGAGAAATGCAGCACAACAAATACATATAATTACACATGTACATGATCAATACCCTTTTATGAAACAAAAATCAAAATATATTGTATTCTCACCATTTCCAATCCTATCTGATAAATTCAATATGAATAGAAAATAGCAAGTAGTAATACAAGATCCCATGAGCTTTAATGATAACAGACATCTATGAAACCAAAAAAAAAATAATAGTTTCAGAGTAATCGAAGGAAAAATGTGAAAGAATGTAGTCTGTGGAAAACTACGTGTACGTGCACTTAGCTTTATATTAAGTGACGTATATTCAAGTGCATGGTGCGTATATTTGACAAGTGCTAATGATTGTGAGGATGCAAATTACGGACAGCATACGGATACAGATGACATGCAATATGACCAAGAATACATAACACATGGAAACATACCCTCTGTACACACAACGTCAATATGCAACGTTACTGACACGTTACTGGAGCCCAGAGAATAGGGAATAAACAAAAAATAAAAAACATTAAAAGTGAGCTATACATTTTTCGGTTCAAATATAATTTCAGGGCTATATTAGCATAAGCATGTTATATATTTCTTAGACAGTGACCCGATGTTGATTTGGCGTATCATCTTGACTGGCTCGTCTCCCAACTCTCCCACCCCTAGTAGTACACACAGGAACATCGGACAATACCAGGCGTGCCGTCGGACTGGTGGCGAAATCGGATCGCTCAGCACACACCAGTTAGAGGAAATAGCCACACAATCGACCCCCTATGTCAGAAAACACGCAGATTTAGCGGCCTATGAGAAAACAAAACGTGCGGTCCACTCTAGGCTAAGTGGACGAGTGTGTCCATGCATCCGTGCCAGGATGGGTATACCCTGCAAAGGCGAGATGGTCAGCCAAGGTTGGTTCAATGTTGGGCCAGCGTCTGAGACGCTGACCCAACATTGCACAAATATGGTTGAACATCTCGTGTTTGTTGGGTATATGTATGTCTGTCAGCAATCAGTCATTGTATGTACATCCATGGAGTACAGAGGGACTTCTTAGGCCCCATGGTATACATCCATAGAATCTTTATCAACTCCATGTTACATCTGAGCTCTAGTTATGTACACACTGATTCTGAAGACAACAAATCAGCAAATAATATCATGAGACGTTATTCCAATTCTGGTTTAATGTTGCGGATTATGACCCAGCATTTATACTATTTCACTGTAACAAACAAAAACCACTTGTTGGCATGTTATTTTGTCGCCTTGGCATTGAAAGAGTGTATCTCCACACATAGTAAAGTGAGAGATAAACCCTTTAAATTCAAAAAATATCATTTATTCTCACTATACTGTGAAATTCTGAACTGTTTTTAGCATCTCACCAACGATAACCTTTTACGTGTATAGGCCTATTTGCTTACTGAAACGAGCTTTGGAAAACTTGGCTTGGATTTCTTTAATTCATAAAGTGAATGGTAAAGTATGTGGCAAAGATATTGCTTAAGTAAATGTAAAATGATTTGAAGTCTTTATTAACGATTGAGACACAGTCACAGTGCTCAATTGATATTCGTCAATATACTTTTTTTATGTATTTATATTACTAAATTCTGCAATGCTGTCATTCTATTTCAAAATTAAAGCAGTGGTTTATCTATAAAATATTGTTATCTAGTCCTATATTATTGTGTATACTTTGTCGTTAAATTAATGGAGTGATCTATATATTTCTACCAAACTGACATAGAAAACACATTTTTATTTCTGATTGCAGTGAAAGTGTGTTCCTCTTGTATACTTACTTGTTCTGAAGAGTCGACCCCACACAGGGGTCGAAGTGAGGTGGGTACGAGGTGAGGGTGGGGGCCGAGTCGGACATGCAGCGGGGTATGAATTCATTTGCAGCCTGGACAGCGCCCTTTACTTTTGAATCTCATTAGTCCCACTCTCGTTCAACTGTTCAACACTTGTCGGGCGACCTTGAACAAATACAGTGTCGGGTTGCCGGTTTGACATGGATGACACGGTGAGTGGTGTGCGCCGTTTGGACTCCAGAGAGTACTCCCCGATTTGATTTCCGCCCGCCTGACCCGAGCTTGAAACGCGCGACGCCCGCGTCTCACCAGATATACAAACTGATTGTCACCCGTGGAATGAATGATGACACGCGGTGACGAGCGGGGTGCGAACACGGAGCGCTGGTCATTTGTGGTCAATCGAGTTCTGGATGACCGCGGTCAACATCCGCGCCTTTTACCACCGCAGTGTCCTATTTGTCAGCCCCGTGAGATTCCTAAACTATTTTCCAGTTGATTTCAAATTAGAATGACGGCAGCCATTCTAATTTGAAATCAACGGGATAATATCACGATTGATTCTCGATTACGTCACAGAAGTAGACCTACATTCAGGTGGAATCCACCCAGCGTCCGTGACAGAATCCTGGGGTATTTAGGGTGCCCTGCGGGGAGTAAAGGGTGGGCACTGGGCGTGGATGTGTGCATTACCAAGAATCAGGCGGCGTGGAGAAGGAGTTACTTGTGCTGTTCATCGGGCTGCTACGTTGTTTGTTTTCGTGGTCTCTTTTCATCAGCGTGTGTGCGCCGAGTCAATCCACAAGATGTCCGATCGTCACCGACCCCGTCTCCAGGCCGATATTAAATATATATATATATATATATATATAGTTCGCACACATTTGGTTTTTGAAGAGCGCTTCCGAACCCGACCGACATTTTTTTCGTGAGATAAAATACTCCCCCCCCCCCCCCCCCCAGCGTATATTTACCACTAAAGGGCGATGTCAGGGCTCCTCATGATATGACATGCTTGACAATAATTATCATTTTTCTATAGTTATATTTTCGGTATAGCCTACAAGGCTACATACGTGTAATGCCCTTTTACTTCCACCGTATACCACATAGTGAAAAATGCGTATTGTATGGATTGAAGATCGTTTCAGGTGGTGAACCTATATCGTCAATACAAGTGCATGGTACTTGAAATTTCCAAAGTCATAAAGAGTTATAAAAAGACGAATTATATATTTTTGGTACATAACAAAAATACGAGTTTAGTACGTTTATTAATATATTCACTCGTGCAGACACCGCATACCGGTTATGCCGGACTGCTCGATGGCTATTGCAGCAGGAAAAAGACATGCAAAGGTTGAAACAGGACCGACCAGGAATGGATCAAAATGAGATAAATAAGGCCATCTTGACCATGACCGACCTTTAGGCAGCTTTGACTGCTAGAATATAATACTACACGAATCAGCATATGGGTTAATGCAAAAACGTTTCTTTTTTTGCAATTTGTGTGAATTCATCTTGAAAAGTTTGTTTGCAACAACCGATATATTGATTCGCATAGTAACCTAGCAGTCCAGATGTCGTGCACTCCACTTAAAGGTCTGGCATATAAGACACCAAATTGACTGATATAAACACAGCAAGTTAAATCATACCAGTATTTGGTTGTATTTAACCTGCTGACAATGTTCTTTTAAACTTGAAAGCCAGGGTGGGGTTCAAACCCGCGAACTCTGACTTTCCAAGCAGGCTACTTTAGCCACTGCACTAGGGCCCCTGTAATTTTTCAAAACGCTTCTTGACTTTACTGTGGTATACACACACAGTTCATCTTAAGAGGATTTTCTTACTCTACTGATGCATAACATAAACGAACATTGACAAGCAAGTTCTATTGAAAACGTTGTATTACTTCATATAGTGGTTTATGCATTGGAAAACGGTCTTCACATAAAACAATAAAACACACTCTTTTTAAGAGCAACTATGTAATTTACGGTGATATAAATTATACATATACGGAACATTTAATAACGTTTTTTTCTTGAGGAAATTTGGGTACTTTCCTTTTGACGGTTGATGTAAAAAACTTTGCAAATGTTATCTATGTATGCCACAGTGAAGTACTGAAAATGTCTGAAAAATATCATTTCATTATGAATATACATATACTTACATGATTATATTTTGCATAATATCCCCTTCCATAGAGAGGTCCCTGTGGTCTCGGTGCACAGCCAGACTAATTCGTGTTGCTGTTATGATCAAAGTCTCGAAACGATGTGCCTGCTTTGAAAATTAAAGTCTGTGCATGTGTACTTACAAGGTGATACTTAACTAAACAGTAAGTACTTATAAATATGAATGCCTTCACACAGACCATCCAGGCAGACGAGAACGATAGCGGATGAAACGGGGCAAATCTGTCCGTCATTCATGGGCTGATTATACGCCCAATCCCCCGCTCATATTGATAGTCATTTCTGTTTAATAAGCTTTGGACAGGACAAGTTGTCGACTAAAGCATTAATCACCCTGGTGACAATAGTAGCGGTTTGGTCTCATTGACTGCCTACATAAATCTACTCCCATCTAGCAGGGACGTTCATCCAAAGCTGGTTCGATGTTGGGCCAGCGTCGCAGACGCTGGCCCAACATCGAACCAGCTTTGGAGCTCCTCTATACTGGTTTTGTAATGATAGGGCTTGGCCAGATTATCATTGTCTTCTCTTGTAAGACGAGTCAACGACTTGCACGTGTCAACAAAACCGTTATCCTACTTAGCGAGGGTTTATCCGGCGTTTAGTAAATATCCAAATTAGGGGTAGCTTCAATGTAGCTGTGGGACTGGAATCTTGTTAGGCGATTCAGCGCTTCCATAAAGAAGATCAGGTTGTTCAGTTCATCACCAGACGTGTGGTCTTAATACACGCTGTACTTAACAGTGTAAGACTCGGATCGCCCGTCCTCACACGGGGTATTAATAATAGGCACAATACAGGTTTATAGTGTGTATTGTTCTTCACTGTTCCGCGGCTGTTTTTGTTGTCTTTGCTGGTTTCTAGCAAAGCAAACAAGTATTTAAGTTTTCCATTTCCAGGGAGAATTCCAACCTTTCTTCAAGTGTTTCAGTGTAGATAAATTACTGTTTCTTTCACGTGTCTTGTCTATTTTATGTTGTAAGTGACCCTGAAAATGTAACCAGTTCGATCAAATAATTATGACATATCTGCCATTTGACATCATTATAATTTGGGGGTCGCTGTTATTCGGGGTGTTGTTGTTAGCAAGTCTCCTGTGCAAAACCAAGAGGTAGTAACTGCTTACTTTTCAAGTAAGCAGTTACTGCCTTTTGGGTTTGCATGGCAGAGGTTGACTCTGGAGCGTGGCCATCCCGAACAAACACCGGATTACAAGACACCAGCTCCAACTAAGCCTATCAAATGATGTGATGCTGATCGTTGGGAGCAGAAGGTGCCTCTCTAATATAAGTCTGGTGAATGAGTATTTAAGCGGCAGATTCCCCACCACAGCTTATATAAGGACCAGGTAAACAGCTCTATGCCTCACAAATTGACACGTGCCCCTCCAAGTGGTATATATTTATGTACCATTTAAATCAATGGAATAACAGTATCTGAAATTTATAAAATAACACAAAATCGCTATTAATCTGTACTTAATATGCGTGTTTTTTTAACTTAGAGCTAAAACTATTAAAGAACTTAAACCTGGTCTCGTCATATACAGTTATCTGAAATCAGAAATCTGAATACATTTTTTATTTTCGATTTTTTTTATTTTCATGAGTATACTGGTGTCTATCATTTTGGTTGCTATTCATGAATACTTGTTTACATTTTAAAGGCTACTTTGACTCTATGAATAAATTTCCGTCGCCATTTCCCTGTAATATACTATGTTCCATAGTGATGTAGATGCTACTCATGTGATTGACACATGGTAATATACTGAAACATTCTAAAAAAATTAAGATGGTGGTATAGCGCTCTGCAAAGCCAAAAGGCAGTAGGCCTATCTGATTACTTGTAAAGTAATCGATACTGCATTTTGGCTTTGCACGGCTGAATAGTCATGTGTTGCACTTCTTTGGATACACTTCTACTTATGACGGTGATGTGTTTGTATATAAAGAACCACTGATGAGAACATGTCCAGTGTAGGGCCTAATTGTCCACTAGCCATGCAATCATCCTGCCAGCCATCTGCCAGGAAGTCAACCTGTCAGCCATCCACCTAGGGAGCCAGCCATCTAGCCAGGGGATCAGCCAGCAGCCATCTAGCTAACCAGCCAACCAGCCAGCCGGCTAGCCATCTAGCCAGGGAATCAGCCAGCCATCTAACCAGCCAGTCAGCTAGCCAGACATCTAGCCAGGAAGCCAGTCAACCAGCCATCTAACCAGGGAGTCAGCCAGCAGCCATCTAGCCAGGGAGTCAGCCAGCCATCTAGCCGGTCAACCAGCCAGCCAGCCAGCCAGCCAGCCAGCCAGCCAGCCAGCCAGCCAGCCAGCCAGACATCTAGCCAGGGAGTCAGTCAGCCAGCCAGCCATCTAGCCAGGTAGCCAGTCAGCCAGCCAGCCATCTAGCAAGCCAGCCAGCCATCTAGCCAGGGAGGGAGCCAGCCAGGGAGCCAGTCAGCCAGCCAGCCAGTCAGCCAGCCAGCCAGCCAGGGAGCCAGTCAGCCAGCCAGCCATGCAGCCAGACAGCCAGTCAGCCAGACATCTAGCCAGGGAGTCAGTCAGCCAGCCAGCCATCTAGCCAGGGAGCCAGTCAGTCAACCAGCCAGCCAGCCAGCCAGACAGCCAGCCAGCCAGCCAGGAGCCAGTCAGCCAGCTAGCCAGCCAGCCAGCCAGCCAGACAGCCAGACAGCCAGCCATCTAGGTAGGGAGTCAGTCAGCCAGACATCTAGCCAGAGAGTCAGTCAGCCAGCCAGCCATCTAGCTAGGGAGCCAGTCAGTCAGCCAGCCACCCATCTAGTCAGCCAACCAGCAAGCCAGCCAGACAGCCAGCCAGCCAGCCAGCCAGCCAGCCAGCCAGCCAGCCAGCCAGCCAGCCAGCCAGCCAGCCATCTAGTAAGCCAGCCAGCCATCTAGCCAGGGAGGGAGTCAGCCAGGGAGCCAGTCAGCCAGCCAGCCAGTCAGCCAGCCAGCCAGCCAGCCAGCCAGCCAGCCAGTCAGCCAGACATCTAGCCAGGGAGTCAGTCAGCCAGTCAGCCATCTAGCCAGGTAGCCAGTCAGCCAGCCAGTCAGCCATCTAGCAAGCCAGCCAGCCATCTAGCCAGGGAGGTGCCAGCCAGGGAGCCAGTCAGCCAGCCAGCCAGCCAGCCAGGCAGCCAGTCAGCCAGTCAGCCAGACATCTAGCCAGGGAGCCAGCCAGCCAGCCAGCCAGCCAGCCAGCCAGCCAGGAGCCAGTCAGCCAGCCAGCCAGCCAGCCAGCCAGACAGCGAGCCAGCCAGCCATCTAGCTAGGGAGTCAGTCAGCCAGACATCTAGCCAGGGAGTCAGTCAGCCAGCCAGCCAGCCATCTAGCTAGGGAGCAGGTCAGTCAGCCAGCCAGCCAGCCATCTATCCAGCCAGCCAGCCAGCCAGCCAGCCAGCCAGCCAGCCAGCCAGCCATCTAGCAAGCCAGCCAGCCATCTAGCCAGCCAGTCAGTCAGCCAACCAGCCAGCCATCTAGCCCGGGAGCCAGCCAGCCATCTAGCCAGGTAGTAGGCATTTAAACAGCTAGTTCGCAGCAGGGCCCTATTTCTATAGGACAGGTAGGTACGGGTGAGTGGTTGACGGACGGACGGCCACATTGAGCTGGGCATGACATTGTCTCCCGCCCAGTGAGCTGTGTAATGCGAAATGACGGCCAGAGTTGTCCACACTTGATGACTATCTCAAACTTTTCTTTCATTTTGCCTATTGCTGTGCTTCGTGATAACAATGTCGAACTTTGTTGGAATACCGAAAAAAAATATAATCATTATATTCCTCATCAAAGTTCATTTTTGCGATGTCTTTTTCATCTGGTAAGCTCAGTTTCAAACCCCATCCCTGTGTTTTTTACCATGACCACGGAGTTTGTCTAGCTACCCTCGGGTGGGATCGGGGGTCGGGGCGGAGCCAGGGGTGAGAGGGGCTGTGTAAGCGAGGTGCGTAAAGCTCGACACCCGACCCAACCGCGCCGCTACATATAGCCACCCTCCAATTTCTGTCGCTCAAGAATACCCCCGGGACACCCCCCCCTTTACCCTCTTGCGTTTCGTCTGTCACCCCCAGCCATTCGGGTTGTCATCGCTTTTTTCTGTTGAATCGCGGAATATTCAATTTGCGGGGAAGAAGGCCCGGAGACCCGCCCTCGAGGGGTATGAACCCCTCTCCTACCCTCAACTAACAATAGGGCGATGATAGGAGACTATGACAAGTCACACACTGCACGACCAAATTACCCCGGCGCTCGCAGACACCGGCCCGACGTTGGGCCGTGTTTGGGCCAGCGCCTCAGGCGCTGGCCCAACCACGGCCCAACGCCGTGCCAGGATTTGCTGCTCACCAAATTAGGTTGACGACGCGGTGCGAGTCGACAGCCAAATGGCAGAGGATGGGGTCGAACCCCCGTGTGGCAAATTGGTGTGAAATATGGACTACACCCCAAATTACCCCCATCTCCCTCCCGCCATTAAACAGGTTCTGATGTGTGGGACAAGTGTTCGGGAGCAATGCCTGGAAAATCGCAGAGGGTCTCAAGGGAGTGACAAGAGAAGACGCTGCGAAATTGACATATTAACCCTTTCAGTCCTGAGGTGCTCTTCACAATTTTCCTTTGATTTGAAGCTGAAATTTGCGCCAGCAATTTGCATCTTCAAAACCAATGAAAAATTCACCTATTTTTGAAATAGTGACTTTTTCAAATTAATTGAGAATGATCTTCGTGACATTTTTAGTGCATCATTGTATTATATTATTTTAAAAACTGTATTTGTTGTTGAAACGATACGTTATGGATACGATCTTAACAAGACAAGGGTTATTTTGAATTTACATTTACATTTCAGACGACGTATAGAAATAGCCACAAATAATGAGAAGCTATGTGTGAATCACATAATTATTGAAAGTTATTTCCGATTCCTTTTCCTATTATAATTAAAGTATGATTGGACATCCGGCCAACATGCATAGGGACAATAATTCACCCATACACCGTTTTTTTTATTGTACTAGCCTACTAGGCTGACTGGATGTTGCGCTTGCCAAATGTTGTTCCAAAACAACTTTAAAATAACTTTACGTATCAAGCTTTCACAAGATAACTCTTTTTGAATAATTATACTCATCCTACATACATCTGTTTTGCCTATATATATAATTCAAAGAATTTGTAAAAAAAATCCTAATAAATGTCGCTATTTTAATATAGTCAATGCTGTCGCAGTGTTAGGACAATCTCAGAGACACTGGCTCAGCAATGGGGCTCGTTGGGATTACCAGCCTCATGAAACCCTTTCAAATATGGTACATTTTGTCTGTGATCTTAGTACTACGAGACACGTCACCATCACACAATAGGAGAGCAACAAAACAATTTTCTGGACTGTTGCCTCGAGCTGTATGTGGCACTAAAACTCATAGTGCTGTTTTCAGACAGTATAATCTGACTATCGTCCCATGAAGATCAAAAGGTTGTATCTGTTACTTTATGAAGTGACAGGTACGATCTTATATTCCTCAGTGGACTATAATGATTATGAGCATGTACGTTTACTTCTACTGTCACCCATCATACCATGACTCGTCGTTCAACAGGGGTTGTGTGTTTTTGTGAGGACTTTATCTCCTAAAGCGTTGAAATATTTGTATATAAACCGAAGTAAATGTCTTAGTTAGCTATTCCGCTTCGTTTGAATACCTATGTTATGGGCCTACGGCCGTTATGAAGTTATTTTACTGTTTCTGTGCATGGGGTCGACTTTAGTTGTCAGAATCTATATTAACGTCTGTATCTGACGTCTAAAGTCGATCCACGTACTGAAAGGGTTAAAAGTAATTATCAGGTTTTCAGGGAATGAGATGATATGTACCTCGTAGCTACCACTTTATAGAGTGGTGTCACGACTTAGTAAAATCAGGCAGACGATGTTTGAAAAAGAATCGGCTTCTCGAATATTGTATAGTCCATGCCATCTCGTTATGTATTGCACTGTCTTAATATTATCATGGATGTTTGCAATAATCTGAGCCCGTATTCTCGTACAACTTACGATATATCGTAGGCTTCTGATTGGTCGAGATGGCCATCTCGACCAATCAGAAGCCTACGATATATCGTAACTTGTACGAGAATACGGGCCTTGGTCGGTTATTACTGAGCTATGCTTAAAGTACACCATTATTTATATCAGCAACGCCTTTATTTTAGATAATTCTAGCAGTGGTTGAATTTGTGGTCCGGTTTTAACGGTGCATATATTTACTTTGGGATGTCTAACATTTGATAAATAAGTATACAATCATGTAGAAACGTCAAGGCGTTCTGGAGGGTTCTCTGTTGTATGGTATAATACAAAGAAAGGTTCACATGAACCTTCTTCTGATATGTGGATTGTTCACATTATTTTACCATTGCAGACATAGTGTGTAGTTTTTTTACAACCGAAACCCGATCGGACGGTGTTTGCTATAATAATTTTGCATAGTTAGGGGGCCACCATTCAATCTCCGGGGGGGAGTTTTTGTCGCGGTCAAATGATTTATTTCAACCCGGCTCGGCGGCGCGCTGAAAATTTCAAATTTTATCACATGTTTATATAGTACAGTTCTTGACGTAAATTATTTATTTCACACAGAGTCGGCCCGAAATCATTTTTTAAAAAAACCCCAAGCCCCCCTGGAGATTGAATGGCGGCCCCCTTATAGAGTGTTTCAAACTCTTCAAATGTATGGAAAGTGTGGTGCTATTGATGTGCTCTATCAAGAATACGTTGTTTTAATTAAGATGAGATGTGTGTCTAAACATCAAGATTTGCAAATGTTTGGTGTCAAGTTAAACAAAGATATGAGTAATGTTCACCCACTTGAAGTTGTGGGTCGCGACAACTTCAAGTGGGTAAAAAATTAAATAATATAGCTTAACGGGATTAGGGTTCACACGTTTCATTTACATCTCTAGATAAATCAGACAACAAAGAAATACGTGAGTGTTTTCAAAGTGTTAATAGTGTACTTTTCTGTTAGACTGTTTTGTTATGATAACAGTTGAATCCGTGATATTAATGGTTCGGTTATCGTGATTAGACCTCACCGAGGAGAGATGTTACAACATTTTACATTTGATAGAGTCACACCCCCACACAGCGTAACATATGATACCCTTCATGTTCCCCGGGCTAAGTGTATCTTTTTGCCGCGCCTATTCTCAGCCCCACAACCCGCCTCACGAAACCACAGCACCACCACACTGTGACTTGGATTATTCAGTAAAATAAATAACAAAATATATCACAATAAACTATTATTTGTTTTAAATACACAAAATGAAATATAAAATGCGTAAGTATTTTGCTAACAGCTCATTTCAAATAAAATTAAAACGCTCACTGTTCAACAGCTCTAGCGTGCAGAATGTCAGATATGTGTTTGTGATGGTTTTCATCGCGCTAATAGCGTGTGGCTTTTAACCCTTTGAGCACCGCGGCCGCATATACACACCCCATAAAATATTTCCAGTAAAATTCAACAAATATAAAATGTCATTATCCATCGCAATAAGGACGTTTTAAGCTCCGTTTTGAGATATTATACTTGAGTGTCTTATAAAATCAGGTAATTTTTATTCACCTCGAGGTGTGAATTGCTCCTGCTGGGTTTCAAGTGTTTAACCCTTGAACCGCTAAGCGCGACGATAGTCGTTTTTATCCGTATTATTAGACTTTAAATCACATTTATAGGGAATTAAATGAGTATGTAAACATCCATATTTGTAAATGTTTAATCTCACATTCAACAAATATGAGTAATTTTCACCGACTTGAAGTTGTGGGTCGCGGTAGCGACCCACAACTTCAAGTGGGTAAAAATTTAAATTATTTACTTTAGCGCTTCAAGGGTTAGATGCCATTATTGAGGAGAAGACACTGTTGCCAGTTTCTCGGTCTCTCAGATCTATGCAGAGCGTTGTGTGTTGAGGCGTTTTTTCGGCCCGGCCATTGTGGGCTCGGACACAATTATACGAGGCCGTGGTAACCCGAATCTGACTGATGCATCCTGCCGCTTTAATCTGCAGTGTTAAGGACGGGAAATGGCGGCCATCACGCGGCAGGACAAAATAATGACCAGAAACACTCAGTCATTCACACATTATGTCTACTATACGTGTAAATGTAAAGTCGGCTGATAAGTCTCCAGGTCTTGATATCAGACTAAACTTGCACCTTTATCTTACGTGATAATCACAAAACACGTATGATATTTTGTAGGGATGAAATGGTCGAGAGCGGAGTGCATAGTAGTTGGAGTTTTTATATGAACCTTTTATAGCATATTTTAAAATTACATGTCCTTACGAGGAGCTATATAAACTTCTATAGCGCCTGAAGTCATATTTATACATTAGTGATAAATCGATTTAATTCCACACCACACCTATATTTGAGTGATAATATTATTATTATAATATAGAGAAACAATACATACTGCAGAGTAAAGGCAAAAAGCAGTATGGTCTTTTTGGCTTTTCATACTAGCAAGGAGGTTGGATAACCTCCTTGATACTAGTGTATAGATCCATACACGGGGTATAATAAGATAATAGCTGATGTGTACGTGTAACACGCTTACAGAAAATATTGATCATCAAAATGGAAGAAAGAAGAATGTTGTTAATAATAATAATATATAAAATATATATAAATACTACTACATAATAATATCATAGCACGAAAGTCGAATTTTACATTTTTTACGATTTATTTTCATTATAAAAACATATATTTTGTTGTGCTGGAGCTGTGTGCTGCTACCAGCATTGCAGCTAAAATGAGTTGCGCAGCTATAAAAACATGCTAAATAGAAAGCCCCATGTACTTGAGAATTATGTGATGAAAGGTCTTCTGTGAGAGGCCATCGAACACCCATAAGTCGATCACATCAAGGATACTACAACACAAGTACCCTTGATCACATTAACATCATGCATGTGAGTCTTCATACTCAAATTATTTCATTGATGACGATCATTGCATTCCAAAATGTATAAAATAATGCTAACTTATTTTAGCCAGAAGGCTATTGACTGAATTTTTGACGATTTAGTGGATGTTCCGGCAATAGGAACACGTGGATATATATTGCTACTAGCAGTGGAGAAGTACACCAGATTAGCTGTCGTCAGGTGTAAACCACGGCTTAGACTAAACCTGCAAACGCAAGACGTTAAACCAATGCTGGCTTATTGTTGGCCCGATGTTGTAGACGGCGGGCCAACATTAAACCAGCATTGGTTCAACGTCTTGTGTTTGCAGGGAAGTATTTAGGCGCGCGACACTCGGTTTACCTTCAACACTTTACATCCACCAATCATCAAGTGTACATTGCTCGCAGAACATGCGGCAAACATCTGTGTTCATGGCGAGAATCATTTTAAAAATACAATGTGTGGAAATAAATGACATCACTTGAATTAACACGTGTGTTTTCACTGATTTCATTGCAGGTGGATTTAATGCTTTTTCATCTTTTTGTCACTTGATACTGCTGGCAGGTCGGTCTGTAACGTTATGAAGGGGCCCTGAGTGAGGGGTGGGGATAATGTGTTATTTAGCGTACTCCAATGTAAATACTAAAATACCGTTAATAAGATTAGGAGGTCTACCAGCGGCTTAACCCTGTGAGCCCCGAGGCCTGCTTAAACACCAATAACATCGTGTTTATAGATAATCTTCTCAGTGTGGTGTGTCTTCTTGGGGTTTGATATTTTCTGTATTTCTATTTCTATCCTTTTCGTAGTCGTAATTGGTTTCAGGAGATTCGCCAGCAGTCATTTACAAAGAGAATGCCTTTCAAACTCTACGAGCACAGCCTGTATCCCCAGAACAACAGGGGTTGACACTGCGGAGCCAACGTCAAATATTGTGAACAAAATCAGAGAATATTATATATCCAATTAGTAAAATAACATAATTTTGAGACATGACTTCTTCAATTAATTAAAGCTGTGACGAGTTAGTGTTGGTCGTTCATCCAGCTTGTCTCACAATTAAAGCGATATATAAATGAGTTTGAACATGGCATTATATTTTTGGAGCCCACAAGACTTATCGGGCTTTACCAGAGGTGTCAAACCAAAGCCTGTTTACCCACCTAATACATTACACAGACCCACCTCCTGGTGGACGAGGTGTTGTTGTCAGTTATTGACCATATTTCTTAGTTCATAAAAGGCTTTATTGATGTCGAGCGATAACACCAGTTAGTTTTATAGAGCATTATGACATGCCTAAGCTGCCGTGCAAAGCCAAAAGGCAATATGTGCTTACATTACAAGTAAGCACATACTGCCTTTTGTCTTTTCAGAGCAGTATGTGTTGATGCTCCTGACATGCAATACATTTTAAACCCCAGAACAGCAACAATCTTCAAAGTCTGTATAGGCTGTACTTCGTAACCATTATTATGAAGTACTATACATTATTATAATAAATTATTATAGCTATTTTTAGCTATTTATTCGGACTCATTATTTACTTGGTGTGATGTTCTTCATAATCCATTATTTTTAGATCAATTTGTCATTTACGTGTGATGTCATGGTCTATATATCCCCGTCTTTGATTTATATTGTCATTGATGTGTTTGTATCCCTGTCAGGACAAAGTGGTTGACATTGTACAATATGCAACCATGATGTCATACTCAGCTATTTTTGTACTTAGAATAATGTAAACGTTACATTATGACGTCATACTGCTTGTATCTTTGTCAGTTATTGTGGTTATAATTGTAAGTGTTATATTGTGACGTCATACTGTTGTATCTTTTTTTGGTTATTGTGGTTAGAATTGTAAATGTTATACGTCATACTGTTTGTATCTTTTATCAGTTATTGTGGTTAGAATTGTAAATGTTACATTATGACGTCATACTGTTTGTATCTTTTATCAGTTATTGTGGTTAGAATTGTAAATGTTACATTATGACGTCATACTGTTTGTATCTTTTATCAGTTATTGTGGTTAGAATTATAAATGTTGGATTATGACGTCATACTGTTTGTATGTTTTATCAGTTATTGTGGTGAGAATTGGAAATGTTGCATTATGACTTCATACTGTTTGTATCTTTTTATCAGTTATTGTGGTTAGAATATTGGAAACTGTATAACTATGACGCACTATACACATTTTCTTCAGGGATTCGCTTTGTAACAATCCTAGACAAGTTAGAGCTATGACTGTTTGTATATTTATCAGTCACATTGGTAAGCATTGTACTGATTACAATCATGCCGACAAACTGTTTGCATAAATTTCAGCATTGTATATACATTTTATCAGTTTGAAATCTCATGCCAGTCAGTGGTTAATATCGTCCCCTTGGAGTTAGGAGGTGCTAAACTGCCACTTTGTAAAGTGGCAGTTTAGCACCTTCTAACTCCAAGGGGACGATATAGCGATGAAATGCGGATTAGATCTCTCTTAGTATTCGACATAGGTTCATCATTTTTGCTGTAGTGTTATTTGATGTCAAGTACACGTAGTTAGTGTTCCACACAGGTGTATTTTGATGGAATACCGGGCACACAGGCATATAGGCAGGCCAGTGCTTGGTTGATTGAATAATTTTGTCAGTTGTTGGTATGTTGAGGTCAGGTAGCTTGTATCTCAGTCACTATGTCAGTGATTAGTATATAATGACGCAAAACCAGTTAGTTTTTGCCAGTGTTTAACATAACTGATTAATTGACAACTCTTTGGTGTTTTAAATCAGGTAGGTTGTAGCTCAAGCAGTGTTTGGTATTGTGGCATACTGTTTGAGGCTCAGAATTCGAATCAGCTGCATCTTTTGTCAATTGCTGATAGTATGCATCTCGTCACCTGGGAACTAAAGGGTCGTATCGGCCACTTTACATAGTGACGTATACCACCCTTTAATTCCCCAAGATGACGCTCCTGGTGAGTGGTTAGTATTCTCCACGTGCTGCCTGTGCCGCACTATATTCCACACATGTCCTGGGTTTGTTGGCAGACGCCCATTCACTCCTTTATCAGGATCTTGAGAAGTTGTCACATGAACCACCTCGCTGTTGCCTTTTGTCAAACATTCGCTCCGTGCACGACTGAGTCCACGATGGGACCGTACAGGCAGTCCTGAATAACAAACTGACGCCTCGTTACCACACGTGTCCCGGTTGTGTGACGGGTAGAAAATAATTGTATCCATGATGACAAAGACATACATAGGTACCTCCGCGCGAGAACAAGACGTATATAACCTATATTGGCTTACTGTTGGCCCAGCGTGGAAATAGTTTAAGGCGATTGATTGATTGATTGATTGATTGATTGATTGATTGATTGATTGATTGATTGATTGATTGATTGATTGATTGATTGATTAATTGATTGATTGATTGATTGATTGATTGATTGATTGATTGATTGATTGATTGATTGATTGATTGATTGATTGATTAATTGATTGATTGATTGATTGATTGATTGATTGATTGATTGATTGATTGATTGATTGATTGATTGATTGATTGATTGATTGATTGATTGATTGATTGATTGATTGATTGATTGATTGATTGATTGATTGATTGATTGATTGATTGATTGATTGATTGCCTGATTGATTGATTGATTGATTGATTGATTGATTGATTGATTGATTGATTGATTGATTGATTGATTGATTGATTGATTAATTGATTGATTGATTGATTGATTGATTGATTGATTGATTGATTGATTGATTGATTGATTGATTGATTGATTGATTGATTGATTGATTGATTGATTGATTGATTGATTGATTGATTGATTGATCGATTGATCGATTGATCGATTGATCGATTGATTGATTGATTGATACTAAAATCAAATGTAGTATTTTTGGCGTTTCTCTCGGGTCCGTAAATAGAACCACCTAACCTCGCTGTACTGGCTATGTTGTCTTGTCAACAATAATTTGAAGTGTTTTCTAAGCACTGTTTGTAAAAAACGAGTACCCAGCAGATGGCTATGGAATATTCAGTATGTTTGAGTTCTGTACATAGACCACTCCCAACAGACACAAGACGTTGAATCAATGTTGGTTAACGTTGGTCCAACGTCGTAGACGGTGGACCAGCGGTAAACCAACATTGATTCAACGTCTTGCGTCTGCTGGGCTCCAACATCATAGTTTTTTCGTGTCACTTGTGCAGCTCTGGAGTGAGGTTTGCAATAGATATACCACTCAATCTAGATATTTATACATACTCTGTTACTATCAGAATATATATTCAGCCAGGCATGTGATACATGCGCAGCATAAAGCATACTTGACTTGAACATTTTCCAATCCTCTTTTTTCAGATATAGCACTTGACTATCTCTTATGCTCCCCTCACACACCTTCCTACATTGTCACTTTAATATGTCTACCTGTAATATATAGCGTTCGTCACTGTTTCCTCGAAGTTTGTTATCAAGTTATCCGCTACCCGATGTTGTTCTATTGTTGGGCCAGCGTCGCAGACATTTAGCTTTTCTCGTTTGTTGGATTTAACTTTTTCACCATGGTCCGTTTATACTTTTCATACATATTTTTTCCTCTTCTTATAACTTTACCTTTTTGCTCCCTTCTCTTTCAGCAACAACCCTAAACAGCAACACCAACTTGCATCACAATCTACAACAGAGAATTAATTTCTTTAATGAATTGTTGTTGCAGCACAACGACCATCTAACAATCTGAATTAATTAATGGTAGAGCAACAAGCAACAAGCAATAAAGACATTATCTTCTCTTTGCATAGAGTCGTTTTTCTTAAAAAACATATCTAACCCAACGTTGTTAAAGTGTTGTTTTATGTTCGACATAACATTGGAACAACGTCGGGTTTGTGATTCTTGGTCACTGAGAAATATCTATCAATAAACGTCTCTCTTTCTCTCTCTTGGTTAATAAGTGACTCACTTCCTCACATACAGCGTCTTCTCACATGAATGTGTTTCCGATGAAGACGTCTAAAGTTGAGAGGCTAGGCAGGGCGACCTGAATCCATTATAACTGTGTCTAGAGCTTCTTTTGATTTCAGGCACGCCACTGAAGTTGAACAACAACAAATGTATAATGGGTAGTGATTGGGGGGGGGGGTGTTATTTGTTGGCGGCGTCATCATTCTGGTTTAACCCTTCTAGCGCGGGGATCGACTTTAGACGTCAAAATCTGACGTGTGTAGACGTCAGATTCTGACGTCTAAAGTCGATCCCCGCCAATATTTATAATGGCCGTAGACCCATCACATAGGTATTCAAATGAATCAGAAAGATCTAACAAAGACATTTATGATGACTTCAAATTGAAAATAACCCTTTGTTCTCAACTTGCTTTGTATACAAATATTTTAGGACTATAAGGGTTGAAGGTATGTCTTCTGTGTACATATTCACACACACACAGACACACAGTGACACAGCAGAACCTTCATACACAAGCCTTTACAAATAGGAACAGCACCCCACAAACAAAGCTCACACCAGAGACCGGGGATGCACGTACTTTCTATATCTCCATGCTCAGATTGATTAAATACTATATTATCTAAATGTCAACCTGTCAGTCGCCCTGCAGCTACAAGTCATCTCTCTGTGAGTATATACTACATATAAATATCCTTCTCTACCAGCGATTATGAGACGAGTAACTTTGTGTTTATACTGTTGACCTATCCCCAATATTGGTTTGAGAAAAAAATGATAGAAAGTGCGAATTGATGCTCTTCTATCTATTCCAGCACTTACGTAACAGATATTACGTTAACATCTTAACATTTGGTGTGGAATATAAAGATAATTCCATTTGTCTGAAGCCATGTTTGATTGTACTACATCATCCTAGTATAGTTATACCATTTTATGGTTATATAATTGGCTATATTATCATATGTCCAATCAGATAATTATTTCTCAAGCAGACACTGTCCTCCGTAATCATCCAGTCATTTGACTATCTATGGTATATACCTGGTGAGCAAACACAGGACATGACGTCCATTTCTTGTCACCTGGTATACTTTGTGAATACTATATGCTGGACGTGGAGGCATCTATAAAACACTACGAAGTAATCAAGTGATAAAGTTACGCTCATGATTCTCAATAGCAGGATCATGACAAATGATTATACCACGAATGAATTTTATAGGAAACAATTTTTGCCCTTTTCTGTGTGGGCAAATTTCAAAGCATTTTCATCAAATAGATTACCTGATTTTTTAAATATACAGTTGCAGATTCTATAATAAATAATGCCAGAACAATTGCTAGTAATTGTAGCTAGTAAAAAATGATAGTTCAATTCTTTTAGAGTTGGCATCTTCTTCAGCAATGTCAGCTTTAAATAAATCAAAATTATTGCAGAATTTTTAGGTGAAAAGCCACCTCTAAATACTTAGCAGAAAAACCTTTGCCGAATATCTGTCACACTCGTGAAGTATAGCTCTACACGGGTATGTAGGCCTATATGTCACACCAAGTATAACTTTCTTGGTCACACAGACCATCGGAGCAGTTTGACATAGTGATCAATCATGATCCCTGATGGCTGATTTGACACCTTATCAGGCAGGTTGACGCTCTGGATGGCGGGGAACATCTAGGTGAACATCCCGCCAAACATACTTAATCTTGTTTCTCTTCACAATTGGATATAATCTCACTGATCCATATACAGTTCCTCAAGTGCCCCCACTGTTTACCTAACCATAATTTGCTGAACAGTCTAACATGACCTCTCGAGTGCTGCAGGGCTGGAGGAAGAGAAAGTTGCGATGTTAAGCCGGTGTTGTTTCAACGCTGGTCCAACGTCGAAGCCGTTGTACCAGCATTTAAACAACACAGAGTCATTGTCGCTGTAGTGCATGCGAAATAACCATACATCCCCTTTGTGTTTTAAAATCGTATTACTAATACAAATACTACACTTAAAGTTTGTTTTCAGAATATATGCAGATACAATTAAAGTATGTAAATATACACACATCTCGACACTAAAAGCTGTAACCCAATCTGAGGTTATGTGATTTCAAAGTGTTATTAGGTGCTTTCACCCTTGGTGTTTGCACCTAGAGAGGTACTGGAAACATGCACTGGACAATGCGTGGCATTGATGTATTATTAGGTGTGGAGGGAGCGGGTGGGACAGGTACACTGCGGCGCAAAGCTAAAAGGCAGTAACTGCTCACTTTTCAAGTAAGCAGTTACTGCCTTTTGGCTTTGCAGAGCGGTACTCTACCTTGTGTGCACTGTGTGTAATGTGCCTGAAACTACATCCGGGGGAAGAAGTGCACACAATTCTGAACCGAAATTGTCCGCCATCCTATCTTCGGGGTGTATGCAGTCTCATGTTGCCCACAACACGTGTTGATGTTTACATTGTGGACAATTACTGGTCATATAGAGGGATATACCCCTCACGTTATTAACCGCGGAATAACGGCTATCTGTTCAGTGGCATTCATTTCGGTTTTTCTAATCATTCTTTGAAAAATGTGTTTGTTGGCAAAATGAACACTAAACAACTCCACCCTGTATCATACCTGTGTATGACATGTTAGACGTTGTGGAAATTTAAGTTATATTTGCCATGATGCAAGTTAGACCTGTATAAATACAAGATAATGTTGTCAAATTACATGTTAGCTTTGTTGAAATACATGTTAAACTTGTTGAAAAAACATGCTTATACAATTTTACTTGTATTTCGTCAAAAACGATTTGTATATCAGCAATACTAACTTGTATTTCAACAACTCTCAATTTGCATGTTAACCTTTAAGCCATGTGTTTTATTTCAAAAAGCAGTATGTTTCCATTCTCACGTTTAACTTCTTTTTCAGCAACCCTGTAATTTGTATTTCTACACCGCTAACATACAGCATCGTAACATACTAATCTTATAACGGGTGTAGATAAACATGTTAGCTGACCTTGAGGAAGGGGATGAAGATATGTAATCCATGTGGCTGGGCCAAACACATGGTACATCAAAAAGTCGAGTGCAACTAGTATGCTTCATGTAAACTGTGCCAACGGTGTGCTAATGTCTAGTTTGATGTGATATGTGTGTGTGTGTTATCAACTGTTTCTGAGCAGCTCTATCACCCAGTGATCACACAGCTGTATCTGAGCAGTGCTATCACACAGTGATAACACAGCTGTATCTGAGCAGTGCTATCACCCAGTGATCACACAGCTGTATCTGAGCAGTGCTATCACCCAGTGATCACACAGCTGTATCTAAGCAGTGCTATCATTCAGTGATGATAGAGCTGTATTTGACTAGTGCTATCACTCAGTGATCACACAACTGTATCTGAGCAGTGATCACACAGCTGTATCTGAGCAGTGATCACACAGCTGTATCTGACCAGTGCTATCACTAAGTGATCACACATCTGTATCTGAGCAGTGCTATCACATAGTGATCACACAGCTGTATCTGAACAGTGCTATCACCCAGTGATCACACAGCTGTATCTGAACAGTGCTATCACCCAGTGATCACACAGCTGTATCTGAGCAGCTCTATCACACAGTGATCACACAGCTCTATCTGAGCAGTGATGACACAGCTTTTGGCATATCTGAGCAGTTCTATCACCCAGTGATCACACAGCTGTATCTGAGCAGTTCTATCACCCAGTGATCACACAGCTGTATCTGAACAGTTCTATCACCAAGTGATGACACAGCTGTATCTGAGAAGTGATCACACAGCTGTATCTGAGCAGTGCTATCACCCAGTGATTACACAGCTGTATCTGAGCAGTGCTATTACCCAGTGATCACACAGCTGTATCTGAGCAGTGCTATCACCCAGTGATAACACAGCTGTATCTGAGCAGTGCTATCACCCTGTGATCACACAGCTGTATCTGAGCAGTGATCACACAGCTGTATCTGAGCAGTGCTATCATCCAGTGATCACACAGCTGTATCTGAGCAGTGATCACACAGATGTATCTGAGCAGTGCTATCACCCAGTGATCACACAGCTGTATCTGACCAGTGTTATCACCCAGTGATGACACAGCTGTATCTGAGCAGTGATCACACAGCTGTATCTGAGCAGTGCTATCATCCAGTGATCACACAGCTGTATCTGACCAGTGTTATCACCCAGTGATGACACAGCTGTATCTGAGCAGTGATATCACCCAGTGATCACACAGCTGTATCTGACCAGTGTTATCACCCAGTGATGACACAGCTGTATCTGAGCAGTGCTATCACCCAGTGATCACACAGCTGTATCTGACCAGTGTTATCACCCAGTGATGACACAGCTGTATCTGAGCAGTGATCACACAGCTGTATTTGACCAGTTCTATCACCCAGTGATCACACAGCTGTGTCTGAGCAGTGCTATCACCCTGTGGTCACACAGCTGTATCTGAGCAGTGCTATCACCCAGTGATCACACTGCTGTATCTGAGCAGTTCTATCACCCAGTGATCACACAGCTGTATCTGACCAGTGCTATCTCCCAGTGATGACACAACTGTATCTGAGCTGTTATATCACCCAGTGATCATACAGCTGTATCTGAGCAGTGATCACACAGCTGTATCTGACCAGTTCTATCACACAGTGATCACACAGCTGTATATGAGCTGTGCTATCAACCAGTGATCACACAGCTGTATCTGAGCAGTTCTATCACCCAGTGATCACACAGCTGTATCTGAGCAGTGATCACACAGCTGTATCTGACCAGTGTTATCACACAGCTGTATCTGATCAGTGCTATTACACCGCTGTAGGCCTATCTGAGCAGTGCTATCCCCCCCCCCCGTGATCACACAGCTGTATCTGAGCAGTTCTATCACCCAGTGATCACACAGCTGTATCTGAGCAGTGATCACACAGCTGTATCTGACCAGTGTTATCACACAGCTGTAAGCCTATCTGAGCAGTGCTATCACCCAGTCAGCCGGCACGTCGCCACTGTTAAACACGTGTAAGGTCCGGCCAGTTTAGCTAGCAAACATCAGCATTAAAAGCAGCTCGCACGTTTAGTGACAAAACGTCGCTGATGATGTCAAAGCAGACACGACAGATGGATCAAGGGGTTTACCGGGGATTTGTGGCTCCAGGGCGAAAACAAGAAACAGTGGAGAAAAACGACGATGCAGATGATGCAGCTTGGTCAGATAATCACAGAAGACAGCCCACACATCTGACTGTGGATTTTTCTCGGGATATTTAGCTAATTACACAGATCCCGGCGTATTACACGGCTATTTACAGTGTATTTACCCAGTCAGTCCCTGGCTGTCTGCGGTCAGACTGTTTTGTAGGTCGGTGTTGGACTAGGGCTACGCACTATATCCTTGCGCACACACAACTTTGTCGCGGAGGCTTACAGTGGGTGGAGACACGCGGATGCAGACAGCAAACACGAAAAGCTCAGCCAGTGCTGGTTTAATGTTGGGCCACCGTCTTCGACGGTGGCTCAACATTAAACCAGCACTGGCCCAGCATCTCTTGTCCACAGGGATCGCACATGTGCCAGTATAAATGATTAAAACAGGTTTTGTAGTTAAAGTCTGCTGGAAAGTAGGAAGGACAGATGTTTGGTTTAATAGTCTGTATTGGTTCCTATTATTGTGAGATCAAGTAGCTATGTATATTGTATCAACCCTTGGGATACTAGAATCAATATGTGCCGTTAATTCATAGAGCATAATATAATTCCATGGATCTTTATGCTTGTCTCAATTTCATGACGAGATTGACTCAATTATAGTTTTTTTAGTTGGTGTTTGATTTGTTTATTTGGGATGGCTTTCTCTCTTTTTGATGCTTGTTGACAAGCTCGTTGCTCAAACCCCTTACTTAAATTACAAATTTATAAAGGTTAAAGTGTTATACTTGTTTATCTTGTTATTTTCCTATATGCAATGCTTACTTATTTATTTCTTGTTTATACTTTGTATTTGATTTATTATTATTTCATATCGCAAAACGGCCCCACAAGATTATAAGAGTTGCATCTGCCACTTTACAAAGTGGCAACGACAAAAGCAGATTGCAACTGTCATCGCTTAATTTCGATGATTTGAAAGGTTTTTGGAATTTTACCATCAGCTATGATTGTTTGGAAGCCATGAAAGCAACGGTGAATAGTTTTAACCTCATACAAGGAAAGATAAATAGCAAATATTTTTTGATTGTACACTTCAAGTAATGGGAAGGAAATTATTGACGTTGTGTGAAATATTTGTGTGTGGACCAGGGCCAGTATTGTCGTACAAGTTATGATATATCGCAGGCTCTGATTGGTCGAGATGGCCATCTCGACCAATCCGAAGCCGGCGATATATCGTAACTTGTACCAGAATATGAGTATAATACACGAGACACGGTTCTCCAAAGCCCTGAAGTCCAGGCTTTTGTGCTTTTTCTTTGGCAAACATACTCGGTATGACAGTGGAAACAGAGAATGTCTGTGTGTAGGAATGTGTCAGCCAGCCCCAACATGTGTATTCTCTTGTGTAAAGAGCAAAATGGAAGTAACTGATCACCTGAAGAGCAAGCAGTTAATGCATTTGTAAAAAAAGTATTTTCATAATCTGTCTATCGCGAAAAGGTAAAAATGTGCAATACAGTTTCTCTTAAAATTAGAACATCTCGAACTAATTTTTTTGCAGATAAAAATTATGAGTTAAAAACATCAAACGTGAAAGATTTTAATGGTGAAATGGTATATTATATCGAACTTTTCTTTTTTACAAAGGCGAAATTTTGTGTATTTACATGTACCATGCTGCTATAATGAGATACTATTATAGTTATGTACATATAATATGACAACAGTAGACCTCGGGCAGAGAACACCATGAGAATACCTATCACTGGACGAGAGAGACTAAACTCACAGAAAACATGTCACGTTCACCCTTTGCTGGTTCAATGTTGGATCAGCGTCGTAGACGGCGGTTCAACATTAATCCAGCATTGGGACATATCGTGTTTGTTGGGTACAATTTTGACATCTGAATTAGTAAAACGTGCTATTTGCGCAGTCCTTTAAAGTTGTCAAAAATTGATTTCGATTGGCATGCCTTCTTGCAGATATGTATTTCTAAGGAGAATAAGCGAGCTATAGGACAAAATATTTGTATAACAGTTATACAATGTTTTGTGTTTGCTGGGTTTATATTAGATTTACTAAGCAAATAATATTAAATAATAATACCATGAAGCATCAGCGCAATACGGACAATGGGAGCTATTCTGGAACAATTTAATTTTGTTCTATTTCCACAGTAATTTGTTACCATGAAAACAGAAGTATATACTGCCAAATATAATAATATTCTACATGTTTTTCTTTGCTGCAACCAATCTCTTTTTGATAAGGAAATGTCCTATTTTATCGTGACAAACATGTTTTTTATCAATTTCCCATTGAACACCACCCTCCTCGCTTTGCAGAAGCTTCATTATTCGGACAATTGATTCACGCGCATGATTTAACCTCCCGTCGCTGAATCTAAAAGAATGAACCAGTATTTATTAACTTGGATGCTCTCTCCAGAAAACGAGAGCGTTGTCCCCATGATGGTTCAACGCCTTGCAGTGTATTAGTTTGGCTTATATATATATATATTTTCAGAAATTTGCAAATTTGAATTCGCAAGTGTCGCAAACATTGTGAGATTCGTTACGGGTACGACTTGTTTTTTGTACGATGAAAATTCGACGACAACCCAATAAACGCAAAACACGTGTATAACATTTATACAACGTCGGCACAACGTCTTCGACGTTAGTCCAACATTGCATAAATGTTATACAAATGTTTTGTGTTTGCTAGGAAATAGAGGATGAATCACACCATCCCTTAAGATGATATAAATGAAAAAGTGGTCTTTAGAGCCTCTGTTAACTCTTTAAGTCCCACTCCCCAACATTTTGAATTCTGTTATAATAAAGCGGATAGTGCTAATTCAATTGCTATATCCAAATAAATGAAATATACACCTACCAAAACATAATTATTATAATGTTTACAAAATAATAGAGTTTTATTTGAGATTTGCAGCTGTACATTCTGTAAATTTCACAAGAATTTGTTTTGTTGGAAAATAATTCGAAAACTCACCTGCACTGAAAGGGTTTTAAACAAGCGTGCAAAACCTTAAAACATGTCTGGATCAATATAAAATGGCTGAGTGAATCAGTCAAAAAGCGGATGTACAGGATTGTCATGTGTCAGTATGCTAATCTGTCAACCTATATAATATACCGAATAAACACAACACATTTGTATAACATTTGTACAATGTTGGACCAGGGAGGTGTGGTTGGACCGACGTTGTACGAATGTTATACAAATGTTTTGTGTTTACTGGGTACCTGTATACATTTGACTATTTCCTGGTAGCTTCTCGGATAAACTGGTTCAAATGTTGCAATCCTCAATTGTTTAAACCCAAAAACAAACAAAAGAAAAATAGATGCTCGACCAATGTTGGTTTAACATAGGGTCAATATATATCATTTACTAGAATTTTTTTGTGCTGACCGTAAAAACGGTGTCAGCTAAATGGAATCAGCAGCGGCTATTCACAACAACCGAAGTTACAAATGCAACAACTGTACATTTGTACATGCATGACTCTTTAGTTGTGACATTAATATGTGCTTGCATTTCTGTGCAATGTATATGTTCAATTGTACACATCCATCAGCCTGTCGGTGTGTTTGAAAATACTGTTCGTTTAAAGTAGAGGGTCTTGATATATCAACCACGTTATTTGTGACAGAGTCGCACAGAAAGTGAAAATATGACGAAATACAACTGCAGTTGAATTGACTGCTGCGATGTTTAATAGCCTTTGATTCACCCTTTACCCATGCAGTAAACACGATATATTGAGCGAATACAATATAATATTAACAAAATACTTCTAGAGCCTGATCGGTACATTTTAGTCCATTCATTTACATGCACCTCTTGCTGTATAGCAAATCCTCAAAATTTCGACCCGAGTCAACACGAAAATCGGGTAAGCGCTGCCGTGCTGTTAAAACAATACTACAAATTCTGGCCCGTCACTGCACCAGCTCCTGGCCGAAATCACACATTGACTCAGTCTCCATCGTGGCTAATTGAAATAGTTCGTGTACAGCCATGCAAGCACAAGACGTTGACCCGCCAGGCTTTTGTATACAGAACTTGCGCCACAGACCTCTGCAAGAGAACTTCTACTATACATGTATTTGCTATAATTATTCATGTTCACACTGGGCGGATTGTGTGTGTGTGATATATTGAAACTCCTCCCAGCCCAGAAGGGTGTACATTTCCAGTCTGAATTTTTTGGATGATAACTTATAATTAGTCGACTACAATGTGATGATTATTCATTGTGACTTCTACTTAAATTATTTCGCTAAACTGAAATTCATGTAGGCACCATTTTGTATTGTTTCGTTTTAGAAACTTCAATGAATTTTCCACGGAACCTACAAAATTTATTTTGATAGCGTTTGTGGAAATGATTTCCAAAATAAAAATGTTTTTCTTGTAGAAATTAGTTGACCATTATTAAAAATAACCTTCAGTGCCAAGTGCCAGTAATTAAACAATGTCGGCCATGATAGCTCTGGCTTACTGTTTCTCTTTAATTTCAATAAGAATACACTGTCTTTAAAAGTTTTTTTAGCTTGTTAAAATACATGGGATATATTTTTTTTCAATGAAATTACATAGGCCTTGCGTGTTCCACTGAGTTATGTAAGTGTGAATTTGATATTTTCTCATCCAATAAACCTATCAACTGAGACTGTCAAGTGGACTTCTGTAGCGTTGACTTATCCATTGAGAGTGATATATGGTACTGCTATGTGTGTATTCCCACTATTTTAAGACTGCGATCATTTAACTGATCGTTCATGCAATAAATCTAAAAGATTAATTTGTGAAAAACTTTCGATAATGTGACGGTATTAGTCCTATTTAGCTATCGCGTTTTTACCGTTAAGTCCCAGACATCCCACCTCCAAGGTTGGCTAATTCATGTTCACTTAACATGCCATCTGATCTCGAATCTCCCCATTTCATTCCTATATTTTGATAATAGTAATGTTTTTTTGCAGTAGATAAAGCTGAACTTTTAGAGAGCTTGAAATATATAGCAAATTATTATGTCATCATCCGAATACTGACACCTCAACGTCCATTTTTACATTTCAACACTTATAGCTCAAATTATCAGCAGAATCAGGTGTGGACGTTAATATGTGTGTTAATATGTGTTTAAAACGTGTTTATCGTTTTCAAAGGGTTACGACCTGCACTTCAAGGGTTACGAATGATGAGTAAACAGTGATTGTCTTAATAATAGCGGACACGCGCCAGGAAGAAAAAAAGGCATTAGCCACTGATGGCTCAATGTTGTGCCAGCATTGACCCAGCATTAAATCAGAATATTGTGTTTCGGGGATGGGGAGGAAGCTGACAAGTGAATGGGTAAATTGAATTATCTGCCATTTTTACGTTTTTACAGACAACACGTGATGTTGATCCATTGTTGTTGTATTGCTTTGTGACCGTCCGCGACGTTGGTCCAGCTTTAAATCAACGATGGGACAGCGTCTCTTGCTTCTGCCATCTTGTCTGTGGCCAGTATGGCTTCAGGCCACACATGCACCGTGGGCGATCCCAGCAAACTGTATACGCTGCCCAATGCTGGTTTAATGCTGGTCCAGCGTCTGCGACGCTGGACCAGCATTAAACCAGCATTGGGACAACATCTCAAGCTATGTGCTCAGTCCCGCTGGGACTAGCAGCTTCCATACTCCAGCCGTTCTCTTTCCCCGTTTATCGCTCATCTTTCACACTGGACACTCGAGATGCGCTACTTGAAACCCTCTCAGCAAGGAGGTTATATTCATATAACCTTCTTGCTCCCAGTAAACACAAAACATTTGTATAACATTTGTACAATGTTGGGCCAACGTCTAACTGGGTTGTCCACATCATTCCTCACGGCCATTCTCTGGCCACTCTATGATTTACAGCCTCGTCCTATACATACGCTTAATATAATGACTTTCTAACTTTAATAGAGTTGTGTGAATTATAATTAATATTGTAAACAAGCCATTATATAACGCATATATACGCACATACATTTATTGAAACTAAAGGGAAATTTCAGTGTTCGCGAATAAGAATAGAATATTATCTTAATTTGCACATATAAATGAAAAAATACATAAGTAATTAAGTTGTTGTGTTCATTAAATGGATTAAAAACTTAATAAACCTACGGTGTATTAAATGGTCTACCCTCTATAAATAGAGTTTATTATTATTAGTAGTAGTAAAGATTCATAGATTATAATTGTAATAGATGCAATAAAATGTATCTGTCCCAAATAGAAATGGCTCAGTGCATTTGTTCTGCTGTATCGGAGAAGCCGTTATTGGGCCTGAAGGGTCAGCGGGCCCAGTTAGAAAACAAATACGATCAAATTATGGGAGAATTAATTATTAACCAAGTGGCTTTTAATGGTGGAGCGGGCGTGCATCTTCGGTGGCAATTTTCCACTTGGTTGGCCTCCACTCGGCGCTCGTGTGTGTGCATCTCCCCTGAGACACCCCGCGGGGGACATGTTGATGTCTTCCGCCGTGATGGCGGGAGTGCAGCAGACGACACCTCAGCGCAGCCCGCCATTTTGATGTCGTCTGCTGCCAAATGGCGAGAGCAGATGACACCTCCGCAGAATGTAGATAGACTCTATGCTGTTTTAATGTTGGGCCACCGCCGTAGGCGATGGCCCAACATTAGAACAGCGTAGGGTCTATCTCAATCATGTGGCGTTAAAAGCTCTCCAAATGGCAAGCAGACGAACGGAGATGAAGCATCATCACCATTTTTGGGAAGATCATAGTTTATGATTACCTATAATATTGTTTTCTAATAAAATCAGCTTAAATACACTGCCCCATACGAGAAGGACATACGCTGATATTGAGTTCACTCGGTCACATACTTCATTTATTATGCAGTATTAAACAAAAAGAAAGATTGTATTGCAAAATAGACAAATATTTCATGGGGAGACCCTTATCGACACGTTAGGGTAGTAGCGCCACCCTGTGTGACACTATGAGTCCGCTCTTCTGGACATAATATATGCACATCTATCGATATATCTTTTTATAACGTTAGACATGTCAGTGCTCTACAATTCTCAAAATGAAACCTTACGTGTGTGGACAAACATTGTTTTATTTCCGGATAAACCTTGCCGAGGAATAGTAAAAAGGTCAATGAATGCCGGAAATGTGTATGACTTAATTGACTTACTTCTCACATTATAATTGACACGGAATTATGACAGAAGACGTGTACGGATGACCTATAAAAATAACGTTTACTTTTGATATGTGATATGTGCGTCACTATCTCTGGAAAAGATTAGCTCAGATTTGCATCAAATTGGCGTCTAAGTGGACCACACTAATTGAATTTCAGCAACACCGTCACTGACAGAACGTAGGTTACATGCGGAAACAGTTTTATCACCAGAGCTACTCTATGTGGTAAGCTACAACTGCGGGAATGTCCATGTAAACCATGAGTTTTTTGTATTATTATGTATCTTAAAAAAACGGAGTTTGTCTTCCTATATGGAGATAACACCACTCTTACATGTTTGTACAAAATTATAAAACATCTACAATTATTTGTAGAGTATACATTATTATAATTACAACTGCACGGTGTTGAAATGTTTATATAAGGTATACCCACATAATGCAACGAGCGTCCCAATATTGTGCCAGTGTCGCCTGACGTTGGCCCACCACTGAGCCAGCATGTTGTATTTTTCTGCAGGATGACAGAGAGGGGTCAGCCTATCTGATCCAGACGGTCATTGGCGTCCATTTGTTTAACAGGATTCCCCGACAGAACGTGTCGCATTGTTTTCATATACAGCTAGTGAGTGCTTCTCCACCAAATTGTTGGAGACGGAGAAATCGCCAGCGCGGATAAGAAGCGAGAGTGTAGTGGCGTTTTTCATTATAGGGATTAGTATCCCACTAATGGGTTGCCCATCAACTTTGCGGCGCGGTTTCAGTAATGCCCGCTGGCGACAGACTCCACTTTCTTCAAGTGCAACAATACCACAAAATTAATGGATGTGGAGCAAGTCATTTTACTACTCACATCGAATTTGTTTCTTTTTAAATTTCGAATTGTAAGTTTCACACAAATGGATCTTATAGATACGACATTTTAATATGGCAGATGTAACTTTACAAAGGGGCACATACCATAATTCCAGGATGCTGGAAGGTGATTTTACTGATTTGTTTACATTGGACAGTATTTCATGAATTTGAAATTGAAATTTCTGACACAAATTCAGTATATTAAGATGAACACAATAATACTTTTTAGGAAAATGAATTAAAGCAACTGGCGATAGTTAAACGGGATAAATCATGACATTAACCTGTAGAAAATAACAAACATTTTCAATGACATGGGAACTATCTCAATATAGTGTCCTTGCATACTTATGACGATCAACCTGCTTTACCCTTACAGCGCTGAAATATTTTTGTATAGACCATGGAGACCGAAGGTTTTTTTTAATTTGAAATCATCATGAATGTCTTAGTTAGCTCTTTCTGCTTCACTTGAATACCTTTCGTTGCGGGGATCTACTTTATACGTCATAATCTGACGTCTGTAGACGTCAGATTCTGACGTCTAAAGTCGGTCCCCGCACTGAAAATATTCAGGTTGTTGTTACGCATTTCAACTACAACGTTCAAGTACAGCGCATCATTGTCTTAATGACGAGCTCGGGGTGTTTGAGCAGTCGAGTTCAGCCATCCGTTAAAGATCGCATGCAGCCATGTCTCGATTGTTCTTATAACATACAGCGGTGCACGGTTTTTATTATTTTCTCTGTTTATTATTCCACAGGAGGTGTCTCAGTCCTGTTGAGCCTATGCATGCACATACAGTGCACACATTACGCAGATGGCCTCAAAACAACATTAATTCGTTATTCACATCGTCACGTGAAAATGGTTTGTACAAGCTGAATAAGGGTGTTTTTTCTATGTTATTCCCATGCATCATGCCATTGGCTTAAGCTCAACACCTAACCAGCAGCCGTCATTTCGTTGTCACGACAAATACGACACTTGGGTGATGCCATTTACCACAGCTGGATGGGATATATATAATATGCTCATTGGTTTTCTATACAAGGTCGGTAACTCACTGAAGCAGCAATCTCAACATACTAGGCCTATACACCTTTTTCAATGACAACACGCCACACAGTGAGCAACTTGGAACTGTTTTAATCAGACAATTGTTCACTGCGTGTTTTTTCTATGTTATTCCCATGCATCATGCCATTGGCTTAAGCTCAACACCTAACCAGCAGCCGTCATTTCGTTGTCACGACAAATACGACACTTGGGTGATGCCATTTACCACAGCTGGATGGGATATATATAATATGCTCATTGGTTTTCTATACAAGGTCGGTAACTCACTGAAGCAGCAATCTCAACATACTAGGCCTATACACCTTTTGCAATGACAACACGCCACACAGTGAGCAACTTGGAACTGTTTTAATCAGACAATTGTTCACTGCGCAAACTCGTGCAAGCAGTCTATTGTTCACGCCTGCACGCTCAAAATAGGGGCTATTCAGCGCCACTATTCTATCGTGTAAACTCAAAAGACAGTAACTTCTCAATATAATAGTAAGCTGAATACTGCAGTGTATTATTCACGACATGTCTCATTTTTTTGGGAAATAGTGCTTTTGTCAGAATCGAGCTCGTAAAATGATTATTAATGCACGTAAATTATTAGATTTCCGTTTGAAAATTCATCAATAATTTGCTACAAGAACTAGGTATGCCATGGTAGCATTTGTTTGGTAGAAAACGAAAGTCTACATAGGCCATTTCTCATTTTAAAATGACGAGGACTTGAAAGTTTCCTTCCCTCAGTAGAAGTATAGACATGGCAGTGATTGTCACCGCATAGACACATCCCAATTTCCCGTGCCATTAACCATTCAGTGACATGTTGCACTGAACTTTTAAATTATGACATTGACTTCTTCTGATGTGTAGCTCATCCATAATACTAAAAACAGTGATTTCTAAATATGTTATAATAAATCCTACAAAAAATAACTTCATGACAATCGCGCATAATACAAGCATTGAAAGCTGATTGAATCGAGATCATTTTCGTCTGCAGTGGCTGTGCTGCAATTTGTCCAGCACCATTGACCCGTCGGCGACCCGTGCTGGTCAACTGGTGGCTGCAGCTGCTGCGACAGAGAGCTTGCCGTGTAAGGGGGTGATAACGCCAAATGGCCGCATCATCTGTCATCATTGCTAATGAGGGGGGCGGGATGGATGGACGGACTGACGGACGGACGGAGACCCAGTGATGTTTCAATGTTGAGCCAGCGTCGCAGACGCCGACTCAACATTGCAACACCGCTGGGCTGCAGTCTCGCATCAATCTGTGCGTCACAATGCTATCTGCTCGGAACAGTCCCGCACTTGATTACCAAGATGGCGGCCGTTCCCGCCATGAGCTGATCGTCTGCTTTTGGTGCCGTCACGTGAATGCTCGTGTGCGCATGTGCGCGCGTGTGACCACATTTTTATCTCTCGTTCCACCCGGGCCATTTATGCTAATTATTCCACGCTGAAAAATACCCTGCGCGCTTAATCGCAAAAAATCTCAGCGATTTCACACTCTCCCCGGAATTCACATAAATAGCTGTGCCTGTTGTCGTTGGCACGTGCGCTTGGTGGTTGTGTTATCAGACACGCAGACGTTTCAGGGGGAGAGCCTTTCATATCAATGTTCCGGTGATAAGCCGAAGAGAGGCTAATTTGAGACCGGAGAATTCAATTTTCTGCCTGCACGCATGGCAGGTGTCAACCCTCTCGGTCAGGGTGACGTTTTCAGGCATTTTCGAGTCGATTTTTCACGACACAAAATTGGGTGCATCTATGAAATATATGCGCTTGAAATAGTAATAGTACACAAAATGTACAGCAGGACTATCTTTAAAACGTATCTATACGTTTAAATCTGCTCAAATGGCATGTATAGGTATTATTTTTATCCGTTTCACTGAAAAATGTCAAGTAATAATGCTAACCTCACGAAGTCAATTTTGATTGTGCGAGTGAAATTGGACCAACTTTGAGCCAATGTTTGTTTACTTCAGGGCTGTGGTGTTTCAATGAGGCAGGGAAAGGGCCGCAAAAATGGGGTGAGGAAGACACCAAGTGTTCACAGAGGGGCGGGAGGGCAGTCAATGATCGGGACAAGAGGCCGTGGGTGCGGGGGTAAATAGCCAACTGACGAGGACAGGGTATACAAGGCCGAGCGCCCAGGTGAAGAGGGTGAAACCAGAATGAGGCTTGTTATAAGGGGACATTTTCCGCCTGCGTTACCCCTTTCACCCATGTCATCACCCCCGCAGTGTGTGTCAATGAGACCGTCCTCAATACATGGCCCAACTACAATTAGCTGTATCTTCCATGGCTATATACACAATGTTGGGCCAACATCACAGTTGTAGGCACAAATTGAGCCTAAGGTTGGGCCAGACCTAAAAACATAACTATCTACATTGTTTACGTTCTACCCACGTGTACAGTATACATTATACTTAGTTCACACACATGCAGTAACTAACTTCACTCTAGAAAAGAACAATATTAAGAAATACTTGATTTATCGCCATTTTCTTCAGCATGAAACTTATGGTACTGTGCTAAAATGTCGGCTGTGTGGATGTTGGGTATTATATCACTTTTATACATATCTATAAGCCTAGGCCTATATGTGATGCTTCAACCTGTACAAAGGCGTTGAGTATGCAGTTTCCTCGAAGTCATTCTAAAGTCTATATATGTGACACACGGTTCCGACTTTGGGCTTTCTCCTGTCGTGATATTTTCACAGAGTGCAAAAATCGATGTAAACCTTTTAACTCACTCACATTCACTAACAGGAAATGCAGCCTCAGAATTTTATAATATCATATTTGGCAGAAACTAGATATAGATACCTAAATTCCATGTGGCATGTATTCGTGCCACATTTTAAATGTGCAAATGCTAAGTAATAAACCATCAAAATCTTTCGTTTTCATATTACAAAAATCTATAGTTTTATCTTCTGTTTTATACTCGTGCGCGTGCATACTGGACGTAAGTGTAGATGTGGGTAATTTTCTGGGTCGTGGGACTCATGGGGTGCGTGATGGTGCTGACGGGATCAGCTCGTGGGAATCAGACCGGAGTGCAAAGCCAAAAGGCAGTGACTGCTTACTTTTCAAGTAAACAGTTACTGACTTTTGGCCTTGCGAGGAATCCTGGTGTGCTGCCGCCGTCGTCTGGATCAGGTGTCCCTCCATCAGCACGTGTTAATAATTCACGTGCTGGTCACAGTCCCCCCGCCCCCCCCCCCCGTGCCGGGATCCCACAGACTCTGTGCCCCTTTCCCATCACTGCCATATATGACTCCACAAGGATCATCACACCCCTAAGTTTGACACGTTGAAAAAAATGAAAATTGAAACCAATTTTTCTTCACGACAATTTTACGATCTTCACGAAGCCTCGAATATATATCGTAGCGTGTATTGAATGCAAAACAAACCCGATCGCATTGTGTGACATGTTCAACTGTTGTTGTGTAAATAGAATCCTTGCAAATGTTCTAATTTAAAGGCTGAAAGCAAATGTTTATCATTTATTATTATATGATGAATAAACATTCAATATGCTTCATTTTGTTGTTGTTATATTAACTCTTAAATTGCTAAAATGTTTTATATAAACCAAGAGACGAAAGGGTTTTTTCAATTTGAAATCATCATAAATGTCTCAGTTGACTCTTGCCGCTTCATTTGAACACCTATGTTATGGGTCTACGACCATTACAAATATTTTTGTTCTTTCAGTGCGAGGATCGACTTAAGACGTCAGATTAATTCTGACGTCTAAAGTCGATCCCCGCTCTGAAAGAGTAAAATGTGGATAAACAAGTTGGGATAATCCGCGTGATATCACTCCTTAGGCTCAAACGTGTCCCCTTAATATACGGAAACAACTTAGATACATCTTTAGAATCTGATTGATCTACTCCGAGATCTCCGCCAATCAGATGTCTAATATTTGTGTCAACCTGTTCCTAGGCTAACACCCCCTGTCACAGTGATGTTAGTGATTGTGCGGGAGTTTGTCACACTCTCTCACATAACCTCTTCTTAGATCCTGATTCTGATATAAGACTAAGTCCTCCTGAATCCTTAGCATCACATCCTGTGTAAATACAATCCCTTAAAGACCGTTTAGATTTCAATTTTCTATTTGACTCTCCAAGTGCTGCAGTACTCTCTGCATTATTTCAAACTATTTATTATAGACTGATTTATTGGGAGAAAAAAATATAAAACGTAAATATACAGTCTCGATTAAAGATTTGACATGGATAAAATATACATTGTTTTATTGCTATTTGTGAACGCAGAAATCACCTAATCGAATCGTGTAATTAAGTTTGAAAAAATGAATCCATCACGATCAAAACATCAAAGATATAAATAGATGATCAAGTCTGAAAATAAAATGTAAATATCTCAAGGATGCTGAAATAAGATATAAATCGTGAAAATTACAATGCCAAATCCGTGATTAAAGGGCGTAAGACGTCACTAAGATCAACAAGATTAGGTATACATTTTATTATGTCTGAATTCAAATGACATATATTTGAATCGTTGAACGGTGTGTTTATATTGTCATGCTGGAATAACAAGTATCAGACATGACGTTGTGCTTCTTCAAGCATGACTTTACTTTTATTTAGCCCTAAATCTGTATAATAGACTGAGACACTTCAGTTACACGCATAAAAAAGCATAGGTTTACCACAAGAATATTCTGAGATAGAAATACAAGATGTTGTACACTTTCTATTGTAGCATAACCTATATACATGGTATAAATCAACTGGCTTCATGCTATTTACAATAAGGATTTCCCAGTAAACACAAATACATTGACCCGGTGTTGGTTTAATGCCGGGCCAGCGTCGCAGACGCTGGGCCAGCGTTAAACCAACATTGTGTCGGCCATTCGTATTTGTTGGGATAACAACTTCTTGATACAACACTTGCACACCACAGCAACTATACGGCCCCGCAAAGGCAAAAGCCAGTATATCTGCTTACATTTCAAGTAAGAAGATACTGCCTTTTGACTTTGCATCACCTAAGCGGAGTGCTGGCTCAATGTTTACAGCTGTGGCCCAACAGGACTGCTGTGTCAACGGAGAAGCTTTGCCTGTGTACCCTGGTTTACAAACACATAATATTATGTACATGTGTCCATCATTTTTAGCATGATTGTGGCTGCATACCTCTTTACATACTGCTTTAAAAATGCTATATCTTCTCTTCAAATAGCTCCACCTAAATTGTAGGCTGATTACCCAATCTACAATGATAATGAAGTGTGTATTTCAGTTTTGTTATGCATATTCTATATTTTTAGAAGTACTTGTAGGCCACCTACAAAAGCAGTATTGCGTTTTCCTTTTGTGTCAAGTTTAAGAATAAAAAATATTTAAAGGCTATGATGTTTGAGAAGTTAGGTTTCAGATTTTTGGCCACTCCAGCTTACAGACATGGGCCCGTATTCTCGTATACAAGTTACGATATATCGTAGGCTTCGGTTTGGTCGAGATGGCATCTCGACCAATCCGAAGCCTACGATATATCGTAACTTGTACGAGAATATGGGCCGTGTTTGTTACTATATGTTTACATGTTACAGGTGTTAATGGCGGCGGCCATGAACACACAAGATAACACGGTATACGCTCACACGTCGTAAGGGTGTGAACTATTTCAGACTGGCCCCCTTGCAACTCATTAACCCCTTGTGTACTGTAGGGGCGTAATACCATCAGAGTTATCATAAATACGTTATACGGCGTTATAAATAATATAACTTTACATACTATTGGACAAACATGCCACAAATATTCCTGTTTCTTTAATAGGAACAAAGTCAGCCATAAATTACATAAGATTAAATGTGTACATTTCTCTAATAAACATTTAAATTGCATCATTTGCTCAACAACTGTTGTATTGAGAGTATTGACAAAAAAATTCATTTGTGTGAAGCTGTAATCATTGTTATAGATAATGTAATTTATTACATTAGCAGCCCCTCTTAGTCGTATATAAAAGGATATACGTGTACTATTAAAACTATTTTCTTTTTAAATTCAACATTTCATTCTTTTTGTGATGGTTGAACGTGAATATACATACCAAAATGACTTTTAAAAAATCTATAAAATTACCTGTTTATTTCTAATTAAATGACATTCGTTTTACCTATTGTATCTTGCACTTGATATAAAAGTAATATCGTTCTCTCTTAGGGAACTTATAAAAAATATATAAATTTCCATGTACCGCGTCAATGCAAATCCTTGGTCAATGTATGTAGGCGTGCAATGTGTAGGAATGTGATACACTTGTTTTCAGGCTAATTATCCACACCATTAATTTTCAGGGCGCCAATGGTCAACCCTTGGCCCTAGAAAACAACACGTATATGAGCACTACCTGTGCCTAATTTGTACCCCCGCTGACTGTGTAACAGTCAATGTTGCATGACTGACCACTGGTCAGCTAGACCCTCAGACGAGCCTGGACATAACCGGTACCTGCCAACACATGTGTCATTCAGGTCCCCGCGCAGAGTCTTAGCTTGTAAGATATATTACATAATATATACATGGAGCTTATATGCATGTCACGTGTTTGAGAATGAGCTGCATGCACTTGCAGTTCACGGGCAATGACATATCCCAGCAAACACGAGGACTTGACCCAATAGTGTTTCAATTTTGGACCAGCGCCGTAGGCGGTGGGCCAATATTGAAACAGCATTGGGTCAAGTCCTCGTGTTTGCTGACATAGGCCTGTTTTTTTACTTTTCACTTAGGCCTACATTTCGATCTATGCATTTAACCAAAGAAAACTATTTAATTATCACATTCGATGCTTTAAAAATACATTCAGGTAATCTAATAAATTAAATCTTTAAATTACATTTTAACTGCACACAAAAATTATACCCGATGATAATTATACCCGATGATGACGAGAGTATTAGCTGACATGTAAGTAATGAAATAAATCAAGATCGCTGCACTGCAAAGCGTATCCGTCAAAAACGCGCCCCACGAGGTGCTAAATGACAAACACTGGACATGGCCCATTGCTGGGGCAGTGTGGTAGACGCTGGCCCAACAGTGAAACAACTTTGAGCCAGCACCCCTTGTTTACCTGGTAATCACCAGGTAACGGTAAGAATCACTGGGATGTCACCTCGTTTACTCCAGAGTCCCTCTAATGAACCAGAGCTGTTTGCTCACAGTTACACGCCTTGTATCCGTGTAATCTGCCGTGCAAAGCCAAAATGTGGTATCTGCTTACTTTACAAGTGAGCAGATACTGCCTTTTGGCTCTTCACGGCGCACTGTTTGTGCAGTAACCCCCCCCCCCCCCAGTACACCAGGCCGGTTAGTGTCACGGTCATTACCGCGAATTAACAATTCCCCGTGATGTCCAAGAAATTATATCATGTAGCATTGCAGTAATTTAATTCAAATCTATTTTATAGCATATTGTTTTTTTTATATCCGTGATGATATTCATTGTGTATCTTTAGTGTATACACATTATATCGCGGTTACATTTCTAAATAAGAGTGTACTTAAGAGATGCAATGTATTAAGTATACTCTTTCAAAATAAAACCGTTACTGCAGTGGTATATATCATTTGTACACTCTCTTCTGAGAGATTGTGCCAATCTTGGAATGACAGTTACAAACACTTCAGCGATGCGAATAAGTGAAAATATTTCAAATGTATATGTTTATAAAAATGCGTATGCTTATTACAAAGATAGATCGAGTGTGTTTTGTTGTGATGTCCTGGTTTTCGTTAAATAAATTATTTTTCTTCCAAATAATCATCGTAGCAGTATATTATGCTTTTATATAAAAAAACGTAGTAAATTTTTGGCAATAGAGTGGAATTCCATCATTAAAATGCATTACTGACTTATTTGTCATAAAAAGTATGTATACAACATGTACAACAGGGATAATTCTGTAAAATCGACATGATATGTACACTTGAAATTAGGCTTGCCATTTATATATTTAAGCACATGCAGTGTATTTAAAATATGTATCGTAAATATAAATATTATCATGATTATTCTGTTAAAAGCATGATCTATATATAAAGTACTTGATGTGCCAAAGAATCATATCAGTGGATACACATGTAGGGTGTGAATTGCACTTTGTGGGGTGTTAAGGTTGACACTAACGAACACGTGTCTATCAGTGACAAGATGTACACCTACAGGGAGCAGATAATACTGTACAGTGTACAGGAGCACCTCCTCTAGATACAGTCATTATACTCAGGTGTCATAATATTGTTTACTCCTTTTAGTGCGAGAGACAATATAAAACGATTTCAAACGACTTTCCATTACAACAATATTGATCAAATGTTTAATGGAGATCTTAAACAAAGTAGCGATTGTAAATTATTACAGGCCTATATTTTATGTGAAAAATGCACGAATTCTAAAAACAAAATGGAACAAAATAATGTATAATAAAATGAAGTCTATATAGGCTAATAAACGAGGCCAAACGTGACGCAGATCTACATGATAGGCTGTAACCATTAACCCTTTAGCCGCGAAATTATTCAATTGGAATTTTCACCCACTTGAAGTTGTGTCTCGCTGACGCTGAGTGAAAATTATTCAGATTTGACAAAATGGAGGTCAACTGTTTTTAAATATTGCTGATTATTGTCACATTTTATCTTTGACATGTTTAAAAGGTGGTACTTAATGTGCTAATAAAAAATAAAAACCCGAATATATGCGGCACCGGCCGTTAAAGGGATTATACATATTGGCTTCGCAGTGCAGAATTGCTGTTACTTTATATGATATGCCTATATACCTGCACCTGCCGGTGCTGCAACCTAAAATGTATTATTACTCAGAAATGCTGTATATATACTAAATATAATATTTTATATTACAATTATAAGTAAATATATCCCACAACTACAATGAGTATCATAATGAAGCTGTTTTCAGTAATGTACGACACAACACCACATGCAGGTATTGGCATACACGTGAACTGAGGAGGTGACCCTGGCAATGAGAGATTCAAATTAGCGCTGCAGCGAGGCGGTAAATTAGTGACCGCTACTAATTAGCCACTCGGCGATACGGTAATATGCACTTGTAAAGCAGTCATTATGGTGATGATGACCTCTTAATGAGCCAAAAAATGATGGCTCTATCACATACAACAATCAGGTCAATTTCAATACGTGTATATGCGATTTATCAGAGCTATTAATTATTTTGCCGTTAATTTCCTGTCTTAATGAACGCTATGTTGCATGAGTAAACTTATACAAAATACGTTAAAACATAATGCAAGCTGTTTAAAATATCGATAGAATATCGACCGAAATTAATCAAACATACACGTGTAAATCTGAAATAAAGTATAAATTGCAAAGTATATCAGTCTTCATTTTTAAACGTATAGGTTTTAATTAATTAAAAGCTGACAATTGCTTGGCGAATATGAAACGTTCAAATGTAAAGTTTGCAATGTAAGGATATATCTTAATCTCCCAAAAAAAAAACTGTACAGTATTATATCGAAGTGGCCATTTTCAATTTTAATGATATCATCATCTTGGAGTTAAAATGTGATAAGGTCTACTTTGTAAAGTGACACTTAATACTGACAATTAAGGTGATGTTTCGCACTTTAACTTGGTAGCCATGCATGCGGTGATACATATTTATTTATTCCGCTTTTAGTGAACATGAATTGTAATGTTGTTCAAAATCAATAGGCGACTGAATGAATCCATGTGGTCTTATATGGCTTTTGCGCACATAACACACGAACATAACACACCAAATGGATTTATGACTTTACGAACCCTGGAGAAGGTCACACGAAACTAATCGCCGCATGGGCAGATTGTTGTAAATAAAACAATTTCACTAAATTAAAAATGTGTATGCTAAATAAATATACAGCCTTAAGTTAGTTATACACACACATGATATATTTGATACATAGGATATAAAGGATGAAGTCCATGATGGTACATAAGAATAAAGTTATTATCGTCTCTGTCTCACTTATTAAGCCTTATTACAACAAATAAGGTCTTAACTCCAACCCTTCATGAACCAAAACCCGTATTCATCTTAATTGATTAACAATTCTGTCATTAATCAACTTGATGTGGTTAATTTGAAAGAATGCTGTAATTTATTTGTATATAGTTTTTTTCTCTACATGACGCTCTTTATTGTAAGTGACCCCCAGCCGCGGACACAGTAACCTCACATGATTAGCCTAATAAAAACCTATGGTCAATTTCACGATGAAAAAGCGGCAGCAATCAATCATTAGAATCTTATTGGAAATGTATATTTCACGCCGCATGAGATCACGCTGTGAGATGTACTGTAATCAACGTACAAATCAAACTTATTTGATCCCTTGAAATCTAGATCACTTCTTTGTCCATTTCTACAATGCGTAAAAACTAATTAGACAATTGGAAACAGACATTTCATGCGCTTCATCAGACACCGCCTTATGCTGTCTGGACCCATATGATGCGGGAGTATTGTCTGATGATCTACAGTATATGACGTTCACCCAATATTGGGCCAGTGTCAACTGATCCTATCATACATGTGTTAGTCAATCTGTCTATGATGCACTGTTTATTATTTAAGAATTTCAGTTCGGCCGACGTTTTTAAACGTTTTACAGACTCTTTCACAACTGCAGAAAGCTGTCAAATTTGCAGGTTCACAGATCTCCAATTGGAAATCACCCAAATTAGAAATAATTTTAGTTGTAACATTACCCAGTATTTTAAAGAAAGTGCCATTTTTATTCACTTCTGACACAATCTATATTAGTGCTGTACCTACAATTTGTACTGTATATTGCATTGTGAAATACTAAAAATACAATGTTTTAAATAAGTATACAAAATGTATCCTCCGCAAATCAATATGTGTATAAGCTGTTCTATCTGTGCATTTCCACCACATTAAAACATTCTTATGCTATATTCAATAGATGTTAATGACGCAAGAGAACTAGAAGTTTAATTTGTTTTCTGATGTATACGGATTAATTGAGCTGACCCAGGTGAGTGTTCTATACAGAGAGGGATTAGTAAAAGCTAGTAATCAAAGCTGGTCTCACTACACGATGTACTGCGGTGATCACAGAGAGCGTCTCAGGAGGTCGATACCGACCACAACAGCCATATATAATCAACATTCAGAATCAATTGACAAAAATCAATCAGTATGCAATCTGAACGGGTACCGTCATGCCATCAGATAAAGTGTTGTTACAGTGTCTGATTAAAATATATCCCCCAAAATTGCCTTCTGTACATACAATTTTAAAAATAAAATTAAAATACATTGAAATAAGTTAGTTTTATTTATCATTTAAAAAATGTATGTTTTACACCTATAGGCCTATATAAATGCATTAAAATGATACTGTAAATATAAAATGTTTGAATAAATTAATATATTTTTTGTACGAATATATAGGCCTGTATATACAGTTTATCATTACAATTTGCTGAATATACCTATACAACCAAACATTATATACCAGCCACAAAGATGTTTCGTCTTTGGAGAACGGCAGATAAAGAAGTCAAGTGGGGTTTCAGCTTAGGCTATATATAAAGTGATCCACTAATAAGCTTTATTTGTGTTTAAGTGTTTTAGGTAGTACTATATCCGCTATTATCTAGTTATCACACTGTATATAATGAGCGTATAATAGCATTACCCGGCTATATTCACCAGGGCTAAGGCAACAGCTCTAGCTTACCACAGATTTCCTGCGAAATAACCCGATTTAAACAACTCATCTCTTAAACAGTTTATACGCTGTACCTAACACCTTAGGGGCGAGGCACCCTTGGCCGGCGAGAAACGCCGATATATCTATACCAGTAGGCCCTTGCGTGATAGTCATTTCACCCTTAAAATGCTAAATCTTTAAATTTATAATTTTCCACCCGCTTGAAGTTGTGTGTCGCTACCGCGACCCACAACTTCAAGTGGGTAGAAAATTTCTTATAATTGCACAAACATATGTCAATCTTGCAATCGTAATGCTCATATTTCCTTCATAGTTTTTTGTTTGAAGGTTAAATAAAACGGTTAATAACAGCTATAGACGCGATTAGCACTTTAAAGGTTATTCCTTTCAGTTCTGAAGGCACTTCCCAACATTTTGACTATATAAGCATATTAATATATAATAGTTACTGCTTATCTCTAACTCAATTGCGGCTTGCAATTGTGCCTATATTCTATATATATAGTATCGAATAAATTGAAAATGGAAGCACCTAAGAACGAAGAAGGTGATTATAACGAATAACAATTATTTCATTATTACATCTCTCTATTTTAGTTATTAGAAATATCAGATTCAGATTCAGATTCATTTATTTAATCAAAGAGAGTAAGTACATCGTAATATAGGCAGTGGTATATTTTTTGTTGATCAGGAGACCTCCACTAAGACCAAGCAATGGTCGCTAGCGTGGAGGTCACATTGCACTATCAATCCCAAGTAACCTAAAATTCAGTAAAAACTGTTAATTTCAAGTGCTCGACTTTGTACTGAAGCTCACCGATTAATCCATTTTAACAGAAATTTTTTTTTCTATATTTCAGTAGTCACCTTTTCCATGAAGTGGGCAGTGTCAATTACCGCTGTTACATGTGTACCTGTATATATAGAAAGGGGCTCTAATCCCAAACAAGGCATCAGACAAGCTGTAGGAGAATAAATCCCTAACACTGTCTCCATAAACCAATTTGTCTGCTTTGCCAGTATCCTATACGCACGGGGGTACTTAAGTACTGGTACAAATCTATACTCTCTTCCCGCTTATCTGTTGTTATATACAGTCCCTGGGTGATTATTGATACCAGAAGGCGGTTCAACGCTGGGCCAACGTCGTGAGACGTTGGCCCAGCGTTGATCCGCCTTCTGCTGGTGTGTCTGCGATCAGGAAGGATAAAGTCGACTTAGGGGATGCGCGTCCGTCACTTAATGCTAAGTCATAATCAGTCCGGAGAAGTGTCGGGATCATCATTAAAATCAGGATAAACACCACTCCAAACTCATACAGTCAACAATATCACAGTCCTTCCCTATTTATCTGGTCAATGATGATGTCGAACAATTAGCATATTATCTCGCATCTATAAATTGGATTATCATCGTTTATATATTTAAAACATGTCGAGTACATGTTATATTCATAATGATTTCCTCGCAGCATATCCGCCATATTTACATATTGGAATACTCATTGATGAAATTGGCTTAGAAGCCATGCATATAGACGACAATCGATCTCTCGCGAAATGGCTTTATGGGCATTGATTTTTCTTTCTCGAATATGTATTGATTGTCAATAAATCCATGCATATACGTGGATATATTGTGAGAGTTTGTGTAGAAAACAATAAATATATTATACAAAATTCAGCATTTTGCCATGAAATTGTTTTATGGGCATCGTCTTGTCTGTTTTGGATGTGTGAGAACAGATGGTAGACGACAGAAAAGCCTTTCCTGTGTGAAGCCAATCATCTACAACCAGAAAAATTGTGCAACGGTAGCACAAGCATTTGTTGAGGGTGACTAGGCAGGGAGAGGGGTGGGCCTTAGTGACGGGATGGATGACACCCTGGTAAGCTCAGGTAAGGTGTGGGCGTGTGGCGGCCACGGAGCAGGCGTGCTGATTGGCGGAGGAGCACATCACACTGAGCGTAGAGAGGGAGGAGCTTATCAGGCTGACTGGCGGTGTGGGGAGGGGTGGGGGTTGGTGGGCGGTAGTGGTCAACAGTCAGCAGCGCGGTGTGAGTTATGCTGGTCTAGGTGGCTGGCTGGTCCTCATTGTCACCCCCCTCCCCACACAGCCCTCCCCCTGTAATGTCTGACCACACCGCCTGGCATTGGCTCGAGCCTCCTCCCCACTAGCCCGGCCCAGCCTAGAGATTGACTAGCGGCCGCCAGTTAATTATTGCCTACTGCGGTGGTGTCCACCTATAGACAGTGTGACTGTGAATGTATGTGCTCACTGCCTAGCCTGCCTAAAACTAGTCTGCTGCTGCCTGGTATAAACAGACGGGCAGCTTACGAGATCTGGTATTAACGTGGCTTTGCTCTCTTGTCAACTATTGCAGGGCATTGGCCTGACTGCCGGCTTACACAAGAGAAACCAGAGAAATTAGCACTGCACCACAGCGGATAGACAGGGTCACTACAAGCACCTGTTGAACAAATGCTGGACTTAGTGACTAAACCAGAGATCTACTGACAAATCTTCTCTCTCTAATACGAATTAAGATAAACCGAGACTTAAGAGGATTGCGGTGGTTTACAAGACTTTGACAAAACACTTGTCATACTTCGATCTCTTCACGACAATTGTCGCAGACAAGTCGCAGACAGTACACTGAGAGAATTACCGGTTTTTGGGAGAGAGTACCTTGTGAGAGTGGCTGTGTAACCGGCACGATTGCTCCGCCAGCTTTAGAGGAGACTTACCCCGGCTCCACCGTGGCGACGTACGACAGTTACCCGGTTTATAACCGCATGGGGAGTATGGCCTACCCGGTACATGGGGCTGCTAGTGGGGTATCCACTGCCAAGAGCCCCATGGCATACAGCGGCCTCAACGGTCTCAGCCTCTCCTCATCAGAACTCATACACCCTTCCATGCAGTACCCTGGTGAGTACTCAAATATACTTATATTTACCCGCGAGGTGCACAGTATTTAGAAATAAATAGGGGGGAACCCCCTTTTTATTTAAAAATGATGTACATCTACATATTCCCATGTGCTATAATTTTAAAGACAACCATAGAATATTTGTTAAATTTTGGTTACGAAAATATTAGACCCCTTTTCTAGATACCTTCTTTAGATTCTAATTTTTCGAAGTGGATGTATTTTTAAATTGTGTGTGAATCAGAGCAGATATGGCTATAGCAAAAAGTTTATATAAAGTTCTTGGCTATATAGTAATCTTGGTTGCAAACAAACGAAACTTTTCTTTAAACTCCTTATCCTCACTATAGGTAATACAATAACATAAAGTATTTACACAGACAAGTAAATTATGAGCCAGATATTTATTTATGTGCTCGGAATATGCACACAGAAAAGAATAAGTTAGGTTTCATTGAATTTTTTTCGTCAATTCATTATGTATCTCAATAAATTATATGTATATGAGCTCTATAAACTATACTCTCAAATGCAAGAGAAACCCGCTCTTTTTATCATCTCAAGAGCATAGATAATAAACCATTTATAAACATGGAGCTTAGCTTTTATATACACTGCGAGAGAAATGGTATACATATATATATAGATGACACAAATATAATATAGTGGCCAAAGTCTTTTTCCATGCAAGTCGGACTGATGTATAAGTGTTGCCTACTTTTCAGCCAATATAAGTGCGTGGCACTTGACAATTGAGAAGGAATAATAATCTTTGTAAATAAACGCGCGTATAGGCTACGTCTTTATATCAAGTCATCTTTTCAGATACAGTGTGTGCGTCAGCGTGTCAGGAGGGGAAATATATATTACCTATTCAATCATTCCACAAATTAAACTCATTCAATGAAACAGACCACACATATGCTTCACCGCATGTCCTGTATATTTATGGAGATATTTTTTCCGCGAACATTTCTCAAAAATTCTAAATTTGAAAACTTTTGCATCAAATGAATATATCGGCATTATATAGAAATAACATTATATCACAAATAAAGCATGTGGTTCACATCATGTACTTAGAAGACATATATGTTTCAGTCTTCGGAGACGTAAAGCGGCTATTATAGCTCCCTGTGACATAGTGGCATGTAATGATGAATGACTATTACTATGGCTATTATAATACCATATCTGATATACATCATGTGACAAGTATGTGATACTCGTCCATATTAACTTGCCATCATGCTTATGATTTTAATCATAGAAGAACAATCTATACTCTTAAACAGTTAATGTAGCCAATCACAGTTTTTGATGGGCTATATTAACTGTTTGGTACTCATATGCCTCTATGCTATATCTAACCTGATTAAAATAATGCTGATTAAATCAGGTATAATACAATGCATTTAGAGTAGCCTTTATAACCAATGTGAAAATGTATGAACATTAATTTCTATACACAGATCGTCTTATTTGTAGAAAATATTCTTTGATGCTTGTAAAATTCCCATACCTTTTTTATTTACTATTTTTTTTGTCGCTGCTTTTAATCCGGCTTAAATTTTCCATGAAAATATAGCATAAATTTCCTTTATAGTGTATGATTTTTTGGGTGGTAAATATTATTAGATGCTTAGGGGTCCAATATAAGAAATACCTGGCACTATATCATAAATCTGTCCGTATTTTATGGAAAACAACATGTCCTTCAATATTTGATGTATTGGTTTATATTACATATATATAGAGGCTAATTTGGCGTTGTGCCATAAATAAACCTACAACTTTATTCTGAAACAGTCATATTATTTCCGTCATTTTTCTATTATATTTTCAGTGATAAAGGTATTGTATATTGTACAATACATTTAAATTAATATGAGCTTTGATCTATAACGTTAATCTGCAAACCTGATTGATTTTAAAATCTGGAGGTGCCTTAATATACGCCTTTCATTATAATCTGAACCTCTTTAATCAATTAAATCAGAATGATGTTTTTTATTAATTACACAAATTACCCGCGTGATTTACCAGGTTTAATGATGGGGTTGACGGTGTGTGAAACAAACCACGTTACTTAGGCCATTAATTTACCGTTTGTTTTTCACGCCAAGCCTGATTGTTTCCATTGTATTTGTTAGTCTCGTTAGTATGCAGGTGGATACATTAGTGGAGGATATAGAGTGGTGGGGTAATCACCCGCTAACCTCGTCCATATAACAATAATCAGGTGGAGGAGTTCAGAAGGCGCCGACCCGGCCGCGATCTTATTGTCCCGAAATTAGCCGCTCGGCGTTCACGGCAAACAAGTCGTAACACCACAGTTCACGACGTATGCTAATGTGAACAACCTAATTATGAGCCGCGTGCATTACGCATTCCGACACCGTCTGCATGCCCCATAGCCGCCTGAATGAAAATACCACAGCTTCAATTAGGAATAATCTGTGAAAACCCTATATATCAAACAAAAAATGCATGCGTGTTATGTTAAATCTTTTGTATATTTTTTAGTAATGGTAATCTCGTAATAGTTAATATTATTATGCCCACTTTATTACTAATAATTGTATCCAAATATTAAAAAAAAAATCTTATAGGCCCACCCAATATATATGTATAGGCCCTATAGGCCTATTTTCCTATTTTTTCAATATAAATTTAATTTGTTTGGAATTGTTAATCTTATTGCCGAATAATGTTGCATTACAACATGCACATACCAATGCTCCTAATTTGTTCGCTTTAAGATCAATAGCTTGGGTAAATAATAAATATTGCTGTCTTCTAGGTAAATGATTAATAATTGAGGAAATCGCGTTGTTTTCTCCCTACACGGGAAGGGGGGGGGGTGTCTCATCCATCACAATGACGCCCGCCATCCGCAGCCCGCACACAATGTGAAACTGATCAGAGGAAATTGACAAATGCCCGTGAAATAACATAACGAGGGCGCGGTGAGGGGGGGAGGGGGGAGAATCAACAGCTACTGTAAGGGAATGCGCGCACATTGAAACTGGCAACTCTTATACTATACGAATGGAAAACATCTGTACGAAGGGGCTTAAATGTGGAAAAAATGTAACTTAATTTATTTTAAAGTCCGTGAGAATGTGTCATTGTCCTGTACGATATGTCCCAGTCTATCTCTCCAGCAACGACATGCAGCGTTGAAATTAAAAATCACACTCGATTGGGTCATTCGCGTGCGTGCCACAAAAAAATTGACTATATATTTTTTAAATTAAAGGAAAGGATATACAGTAAACTCCCTCTTATATGTATATATTTATACAACGTCGGCCCAACGTCTTCGACGTTGGTCCAACATTGTATAAATGTTATACAAATGTTTTGTGTTTCCTGGGTATATCAGTAGATTTGATCGGATTTACTACAATAAATACATACAAGTTATATTTCTTCGTGATCAATAACTACAACAGTTTGGTAAATTAAAAAAATCGTTACATTTCAAACATGGGACAGTTTCATTCAAGACCATCTCTTAGGACGTGGGACATGAACGACTGGACGGGCAGCCAGAAGAACGTGTGGTGAAGTGGTCGGGAGGGGGGGGGACTGGCGCGGGTCAACACCAGGGTGACAAGGGGTCATTTGGGGGTGTATAGGGATTGCGTGATGGGACTTGGACCTGGGAGCTTACGCCTCGTTTGGCGGTGTCCCTCCAAAGACCCCCCCCCCCCCCGCGGCCCCACCCCTCATACACGTACTGGCAGCATCAAGCACCCAGCTTCAAAACAGTCTGTCCTCCAAAGCCAAAAGGCAGTAGCTGCTTACTTGAAAAGTAAGCAGTTACTTCCTTTTGGCTTTGCATCACTATTCATTACTCTGAATATTACATCTGGTCCAGTAGACCACAGACGCTGTTTATTTGAACTCCCAACTATTGTTATTGAACTTCTTATTCAGAAACACGTGCACTTTTTGCTGTGAAGAAACAATTAAAACAGACAATAACATTTGGCGGGCGTTTGAAAATGATAGTGTCTATATAGGTTTGAAGTGCATGGCTTAACCGGTTGTGATTTAACGTTAAACTCTGATTATAAGCTATTGATAGGACAATCATAACCAAATTTACCACGGGAAGCAATGCAATTGCTATGACATATATATAGGCCTATAAAATGTATCAAAAACTCACATATTTAATTAGCTATAAAAGGCAGATCAAATGTTTAATACTGTGGCTAAAATTTCGGATTTTTCTAATTTTTTTCGAGCAGTATATTATTATTATGTAAAAATGTAGGGATATTTTCATGAACATGCTGCTCCAAACTGTGCGAATGCTTGGCTCTCTGTTATGCTAATGTGTCTCCTTAAAAAGGGAAATAATTATTCGAAAAATACCTTAAAAATATATTTATCAATAAAATGAGCTTACAGCCTGCAGCGGGTCAGTGTATATTAAAGGTCAGTGTTTTATAATCTCCTCGGAGGTTTAAGGTCTTATAATTCATGCATGCCCTGCAAAGCCAAAATGTAATATCTGCTTATTTGTAAAGTAAGAAGATACTACCTTTTGACTTTTCAGGGCAGAATGTCTATGTAGCAGTTAGGGGATTCAGGAGAGGTGGTGGGTAACAGGAAGGTTTAAATACATTCCGTCGTCGTCACCTGCCGTCAACAGCCGTGAATGAGATCCATTGTAGGGGGGTCGCGATCGCCTCTAGATCCATGCACGATCTCTATAGAAATACCAGATCCTTTTATGTGACGCCATGATGTAATTCAAGTTGACATGTTTCTTCATTTGCACACACACACATATGCACACTCACACACACATACCCATACACACTGCCGCAGATACAAACGAGTGGTGTGGAAAAATCGGCGTATGTGACATGTACGTTGTTTTCGTTAGTTTTCACCAGTTTTGGCGAAAAAATAACTATTGTAAAGAAAATTCCAGTATATTTATAAATTTCTGGGTGTAGCTTGACGTATACGTACATTACCAAGAACTTTAAAAAGTTATTGATATTGATTATTCCATATGCATATGTCGTTTTAACCCTTTAACCGCCAAATTATTCAATCTGAATTTTTACCCACTTGAAGTTGTGTCTCGCTGACGCGATCCACAACTTCAAGTGAGTGAAAATTATTCAGATTTGACAAAATGGAGGTCAACTGATTTCAAATATTGCTGATTGATGTCACATTTTATCATTAACATGTTCAAAAGGTGGTACTTAATGTGTTAATAAAAAATGAAAACCCGAATATATGCGGCACCGGCGGTCAAAGGGCTAGGCATGTTCGAAACAAACTTGGAAATATAATAAAGTTTCAAACTACAGAGCCCTATATAACAATGGATGTTTTTTTTATATAGATGATATATGAGATATTATTTGATCTCTATTATAATGTCAATACATTTGATTGATGGAAGGCCCATCCCGCGATACAATAAATATCTCTTAATAAAATCTTATCTATGCAATCTTTGCATGTTTTCTAGAGTCTTTCAGGCTGATAACAATGTTAATTGGATATACATCTATATACATCCATATACATGGATGGTTTTATTGTTGGTATTTAATCTTTCTTTGAGGATTTCTGGTGGTGTACGTGCCATTGGGGACGTCGTCCGGTCTAATAAAACATAAAGAACATAAAAGTTGATAAAACACAGAACAAAACATACATTTTTATCATGCAGATAATTTTGTTGTTATCCTTATACTTTGCCCCCTTGCATAGACGGATCATATCGTATTATTTTTTTGACACAAAACAGTGTAAAGTAAAAATAGGATTTCCTCACTCACCAACCGAGTCTTTATTTCTAAAACATAAACCAAGAAAATACAAACTTTGAAGCAATTTTGGTTTAATGTTGGCCCATCGTCTACGACGCTGGACCAACATTAAACCAACATTGCTTCAAAGTCTTGTAATTGATGGGACCCAAAATTATAAAAGTAAGTAAAATAATAATTTGCATGGTCTTAATCGCCTGAGAGGAATTATTGCTTGCCTTGTTTTATCTTTTATTCCTGAATATACCTACACTTGTGATCCTTGTATCACCAAACTGAATAATTTTAGCATCACAATAATCATTTATGTAGGCATATATTCTCCTAATAATTTACAGTATCCATAGTAATGATTGTAGTCTAATCATCGTAACGATCTCAGACATCGTAATGACCTGAGTAATTCCGCCACTGACCATTGTATCACATATGAATGGGCATTGAAATACAACCTTCATTGTTAATTAAACACAGAATATATCATTCAGACAACTGATGAACGTTGTAGCCACTAGATCACAGTTGGGCTAACCTTCAATACATTGCCTTTAAGACATTGAACCAACGCTGGGCCAGGGTATTTTGTTTGATTTTTTACCATTGCGAATATATATTTAGTTTGATAATTTATTTAATATTAATTGATTTAGTTTAATAATTATAGTAGGATGAGCTTACATCTATACCTATGCTAGCAAACACGAGACAACGCCGGCCCAACATTAAACCAGCGTTGGATCGACGTCCCCTGTTCACAGGGCTATAAAAAGAAAGCTATGTAACCTGGGACATACGGAAAATAATCGTGTATCAATATGTTATAATTTACTGTTTTTTTGTTCTTTAATGTAAAAAATGCCAAATGACAATTTATGGGTTTTCACGTGAAGATCTTAAGCGGAACTCATGCGGTCAGTCAAATGGGCAGTTAATGGTCAAACTGGGCATCATGAGTGGTCACTCGGCTGGGGGTGGACAATTTTGAAGGACTGACGAATACTCTAGCAGGGGGTAGACTACCATTGACGACCGCTTGATTGACCGATTGAGTCGGTTTCAAACACCCTTTCCCCCTTGGGGGCTTATATATATCTATCACATGGAAACTGTTATTTCACGTCACTCAGTTAGGATTCCACCGCGCATCAATCTCCCGGAGTGAAAACTCTAATAAATCACTCCTACACTCACATCTATCAAACGTGGTATGATATCTGTAATATATATTTCTAGGGTTGCGTGTAGATTGCGGGGTATCCTGATAGAACAATAAACTGACCCATTGCTGCTTCAATGCTGGGCCAGCGTCTTCGACGCTGCCCCAGCATTGAAGCAGCATTGGGTCAGTTTATCGCAGATTGCGGGGTAGCGGTGGGGCGCACAATGTGGCAGGGTGTAATTAGTATAACGGGTAAGGCGCATACGTCGACAGGCCCCAACACGAGAAATAACACACCCCATGCCAGGCGTTGGCGTAACGCTGGCTCGATGCTGGGGCAACATTAGCGACGTCACACCACCATCGCACCAACGCGAGGTGGAATCTGCGAAGGTATCCAGCCAAGATAATTTTTGTCAGCGGGTGTAGATTTAGACATATGGCACACAAGGTTTCATAACTGTCAATCTTTCTGCCACTAGATGTTTATAAATAATTGCATTCCCTGAATAAGGAATGCAATTCTTTATATGCCGATATAATTAGCCTGAAGTAATTTACGTACAATCAAAGGTGCCACTCTGGCTGAGTAATAAAATTATCTTTGCTTTATACGATAGCGATGATGGAACGTGCTCTCATATTCAAATAATACAGTTCGTTCTGTTAGGATTTAAGCTTAGTAACTTGAAAGAAAATGCCCTGAAATGTTCTTAATAATCCTATAATATCACCCCGCTGGGCTTAAAGCGTCCCTCTATCGATGCAAGCCACTGAGTGTTGTTGTTGACAAGAGTTATACATTTAGGAGATTTGCTGATAGATTGATACTGAAGGGGTGCGGCAGTGTGATTTTTCTGATTGCGTTTTCAAGCTGAGACATGCTCGCGGAAAACCCGGTGCACAAAACGCACCCGCGATGCATAGATTCGATCACAGATAGCTCTGTTCTCAACCAAGTACCCCCATTGTTGTTTTTTATTTTTCTACAAAATAACACCGCACCTCACCAGGTCTGATATTGACCGATATGAGGCGTGAGGGACATATACCTCATAATGACGCTCGGCTCGGCTATATATGTGCTGATTCTTCGCACAATAGTCGCTGGAGTACTGCATTGTTCCATTCTGTCTAGCACGTTCCACCTGGATGAGCTTGCGGTGAGGGGTCCCCCGGTGCCGATTTGATGTTGGGCCAGCGTCTGCGACGCTGGCCCAACATCAAACCGGCACCGGGAAAATATCCCGGCGTTCGATTCATGGGCACGGCGCTCCTACACAGGCCGCAACAGACACGTCGTGTCTATTTCAGCGCTTGTCAATTGCAGCCATACATGCGTGCGACCAGTCGGGCGGTTTGCTGTTACAACTGCACATTCTGACAGAATGGTATAATAATGATAATGGGAGTTTGACTGGGGAGATAAGAGAGCGGGACATGCCGAGACAGGCCTGGATTCACGGACTACCAGCCAGCCCGCAGGTCCACCCCCATAGCTGCCCGCGCCGCCCCGGCCGCCTGACGTAACTTGGACGTATACGCTTAGATCCATGTACGTCCTGATCCAGGACGTGCCGCTATGACAATCCGGACTGTCACATAGCTTGATCTGATTTAGATCACATTTAGAATCAGTGACACATATATACAGGATCTCTGTATTCTCAGTATGGACACATTTCCAGGTACGTAGGAACTCTATCTGTGTATCTATATATAATACCCGCCTCGCGGTATTTACCTATGTCCAAATGAAGACTAGTTTGTTGGCAGCTTTTGACCAGGGGTCAGTCTCTGGCGCCGCTAGGCCGCCTGTTATGGTCCGCTTAGCAATGAAGCTGGACATTCTGTGTGCGAAGGACCCGCTCCTATATTGTCACTATATACATGCTCAAGTGTGTTTATCTCCTGTTTTGGACACCCCTCAGGAAATCATGTCGACCATGGCTAACAATATATAACCACTTTTCAGTGGATTAAAAAAAATTGTAAAAAGTATTTCCACAGTAAATAAGATTATGTAGAGGAGAGCACGAATACGTTACATGCCCGTGCTCTAAGTGTTTCTATTTGGTGTGTGCTAGCAAACATTTGTACAATGTTGGACCAACGTCGAAGACGTTGGGCCGACGTTGTACAAATGCTACACAAAAGTTTTGTGTTTGCTGGGGGGCCATTCTAGACGCGGTGTCTGTATTTTTATAAATATTTGCTTTACCACAAAGGGGGAACTGGGTCGGTGGAACTATAAAGGGGGAATATGTGAGCCTGAGAAATAGAGGGCATAGCTCTGAGTATACGCACACACACATACACCACGCGCACACACATATACCACGCACATACACATACACAAGTGAAATGTAGATTTCCCGTCAACGTATTATAATAATATAGCCATATATACATGAATGGGCTGACATAGTTGCATTAATAATATATTATCAGAAATACATAAGACTCTGTATTATGTATTTCTGATAATATGTATAGGAAAGTTATACATTTATCTATATAATTATATTTATTTAATAATACATATCATATATTTACCTATAAGTGCAAATAACTGATATAGGGGCCTAGTACATTGAAGATTATTATATTATATTGAATATGAAAATATAGATTTTTAAAATCATTTAACAATCCATATATCCCTTGTTTAGATTGACGCTGTCTTTGGCGCTACAAGTGTCTATGACGTTTATGAATTAGGGAATTATGTCTCCTCATCGGTTGTAGGCTTAGATTCCAGAGGGGCTAAACGTATGTAATGGGTTTGACCCTCTGGGTAGACGGGCAGTCACACTGGCACCACAGTTACCTCTGCGCCGTATAGGGCAGGTGAAACTCGACCTGTCTCGTCAACAAACCTACCTTTTCATAGAAATCTATCAGACCTACTCTTCCACAATTTGTCCTGGCTTCACGCAAAAACCGCGCGTTTCACTCCGCAAGATCAACATGTCGAATTTGCCTATGCACATACCGGTGTGTGCTGCTGCTTGTCACTTGCAGAATATGTTTGCTGGTATATACAATTTAATTTATGAGATGCCTCCAGTCAACACGGAGCGCCAATGCTGTTACAATGCTGGCCCATGATCTTAGATGCTGGCCCAGCATTGTAACAGCATCCCCGAGCTGGTCAGGGTGAAATAGACGAAATGGTGCGTAGTTTGTCGATTTCACGTTGCACGTTTCTGAAATAGAATTTGCAAGATATATGTCTAAATTCAAACCTCCTTCCTTCCCAGTAAACACAAAACATTTGTATGACATTTGTACAATGTTGGACCAACGTCGAAGACGTTGGGCCAACGTTGTACAAATGTCATATAAATGTTTCGTGTTTGCTGGGCTGATTTATCCATCAATTATCTTCTAAATTGAATGGTTTGTAAGTTTTTTGGGTGCAGAGGGTTACTAACGTCCCTGAAGCCTAGCCTGCGTGGATGAACACGGTGAAATATATGTAACAGTTTCTGATAGATTTCTTATTGTGGGGGAGTGTAAGGCAAGACTGGGCAAACATTCCAAGCAGAATAGCCAGGCATGCATGCATGCAGTGCCTCAAAGTCAATCAAGCGAAGCGAGAAGCCTGCGTAATTCTAACACCTTCATTGCTATAGCCTATTAGCAAAACTTGCATATAAGCAGAAATGCATAAATCTGTATTTATGCATTTCTGATATAAGCCATAAATTTATACTCCGCCAGATGTTAAAAATGATTATTTATATGAGTAATTTCTATAAATATACAAAATATGTTTTAAGCGTCACTGAATATTTCTATAATGATATCGACAAAAAGTCAATAGTAAAAACACTCATAGGCAAATAGTTTATAAGAGTATTATAAGAACAAATGATTCGTGGTAGGCATTATTAAATGCATAGGCCTATAGCTCCTGTATAATATTTGTTTTTGTTGATGTGGTTGAGAAATTAAACCATTGAAAAGTAGGTTTTAAGGGCACGCGAAGGTAAACGTACATCTCTACCTTGGGATACATCATGCACAGTGACACTAAAAGGCTAGGGAAATATCACGACACAGTTAAACTTTTAGAAAACGATATTTGACATTCGAAAAGCAATTAGCAATTACGGTCTGGTTAATTATGCACCTGACTGAACAAATATAACAGTAACGGTGTGTAATCAAATATGCACGAGATACATTGGCACAACGCTGGCACGGTATTGTACCAGCGTCTCCGACGCTGGTACAACACCGTGCCAACGTTGTGCAGGGGTGTGTAGTTCTCAGTGCAGGTGAGGGGGGGGGGTTTAGATATTTTAATCCCCGGCCTGTATGTGAACAGCAATCTCGGCGTTCATTACCGAGTTGACAGCTATAATCTATTGTGGCTTATGGCACTGATCTCTCGATGGCAATTCACAAAATTTAGACAGCAATTTCCATGACCGGATCATGGATTATTTTTTCTAATTTTGCTGGAAACGTCCCGAATTAAAACAGAGCACAATCGACCGCCTCTTTATAAATACGGTTAATCCTAATATAAATGGACTTGATAAATCTTATAAAATTATAAAAAAGTACTCTTTTTAATTGAACTTTTCACATCAATCAGATATAATAGGTTTTGCGAGACGAATAATTCTATAAAAAGAACAAATTTGATATTCTAATTTCCGAAGCCTCATGACACGTTGAGAAGACTCTTTCCTATTGGAAAAGAAAAATAATAGGTGGCGTTTTTAGATTTCCAAGAGCAGAGCCACGTGAGTGTATTAATCAGTCCCATTCAGATTCAATACAATGCTGGCTCAATGCCGGACCAGATAGATTGAATGATCCAGAATTGGTCGTCTCCTTCTGAACATCATATTTCGCCCTGAAGCAACTCTCAGACAGGGGCAATCTATATACCGCTATATCATTAAGGGCGAGCAAATTAATTTGTCAGATAGACCTCCCCGGGGGGTGTCTGTAACAACTACATGAACGTCAGTCAGCATATGGCCGCGCCACCGCTCACTCATTACCTGCTAAGTCCTGCCGACTCAAAACAAGGAGAGTCTGAGATTTAAGTGAAATATTACTTTTTTATTTGAATCCGTATAAGAAAAGTATTTGTAAGAAAAGGTATTTATTATTATTATTTTATTTCTCAACAAGCTATCGTACTACGATTGAACCTGGATTAAAGGATCTGCGATCCATATACATCCAGATACACTTGTATAGGCCTACTGGCTATAGTAGTCACCTTGTGGGGTCACATCGCCTATAATATAGCCGTCTTTATTAATTTTGTAACCATGGAATTATCCTAAATCATTTGTTTAATACTCCAACTTATATACCTACATGCTACTAATGTGTGGTATCCCAATAGATAATACGTCCATATTAAACGTATCAATCAGTTTAATCCAGGTAGATGTAGGTGTCGGGGATGACAAGGTTAATCAGAATAATGCGGGGCGGTGTCGGCGGAGATTAGAGAAATTGACAGATTAAATTCTGGATATTGCTGCCGTCTCCTTCAGCCAGCCTCTACAGGTCCATGGACGTCAATCATAACCGGCTAACACGAAACGTTGGCGCAATGTTGGGTTAATGTTAGGCCAGAGTCTTCAATGGGGGCAGCTGCAGGTGATGCTCACCTGGTGGGGCTAAATAATGGGCCAACGTCAGATACACTGGCCCAGCATTAGCCCAGCACTTGCCCAGTTATGTTAGCCAGGGCAGTGTTCTCTGTTTGACATCACAATCAAACACTTTACTGATTAGAAATTGTTCTTTCTCAGTGGATTCACAAAGAAAATCACATTAGCGTCATGAAACATGATACATTAGCCCCAATGTTGGTTTTATGTTGGGTCAGCGTCGTATATGGTGAGCCAACGTGAAGCCGCAATTGAGTCAAAGTATCGTGTTTGCTGCATTTCAGGCATAAAAATATTGCTGCAAAATTATGCATGCCAATAACATGGTAGGCCTACAGACGATAGCATTATAGGCCTACTGATTTGCGTTTGACAGGTTTTTTACCTGACAATATTATGAATCTAATACTAAGAAAATGGAAATACAGATGTACTAGAGCAAGAATTTCGGTTTATATTTAAACGTCTCAGTCTTATATGCACATATGCACAAAAAATATTTTAGTTTTGAGAAAATAATTTTTAATTTTCTCAGTTTTAGTAAATGGCAGGGTGCAAATCCATGACTAAATGCGTGAATAGTGCCGCTCTAGCGGGGAAAGTGTCATATTGCAAGTGCGCAATTAATTTTTAAATTTGAATATTCATTCAACTTGAGATTGCCTATAGGGCCTATAATATTCTCCGCATACACATTCGGGGAGAAAAGAGCGAAGCGAGGACCGCGTGCTTGCTTAGTGGTGGTCAAAAGACGGTGCGTGGAGTATGTGACGTCATCATACTCAGCGTATGACGTCATATATCTCTGTGAAGTGTACGGGCGATAATGGGAAGAAACCTCGGGTATGGGGACAGTGTCATTTGTGGGAGTGGAGTGCCCTCGGGAGAAACGCTGCTCCGGCGTTGGGTCGGTGCCGGGCCGGCGTCGCAGACGCGGCCCGGCATCGACCCAGCGCCGGAGCAGAGTTTCTCCCTCACCGGTGTGTGGGCAAACACCGCGCTGACACCCACAGTGACAGACAAGAGTGGACCGTCAATGCCCGCAGTCTTCACCCGCAATGGTGACGTCACTACCCGTACACAATAACCTGTGTATGGCGTAATGCGGACCTGAAGAGCCCCCTTGCGAGCTGTGTGAATACCACTCAGTATTGTGCTCTACGTCACCGGAGTGTGTGTATGAGTGTCGCTCAAGGATCTGTTAGAATCAATTATTCTCCCCCGAGTGAAATCAATATCAATTAAATTAGAACTGCCAAAAGTTGTCACTTTTCCAATAAGGGCACATAATATTATGTGTTCCCCGCGAAAAATAGAACTAATTTCTTAATAATAAGTTATTTTCTCTCAATAACAAGGTAGATCATAAAATAATTTTATAGCTTTATTTCTGGAATAAAGTCGTATTTTAATCTATTCCGGTGCTTCAGCCATAGATTTTTTTCGCAGGCCCGCGTGTAAAAATCCACCGCGCTCCCGCCTGTACCAGCCTGCACTGCTGGCAGGAATGGTGCCGCTCCCATTCATCTTCTTCCCCATCTTCCCTGCTCCCCCCTCCCTCTCTTCCGCATCTTCTCCCAGAGGCTTCAAACTGACACCCCGGAGGCTGAGTCTTTACTCGCTCATTTCTCCTGGGCGTGTTCGCCGAGCCGACACAATAATTATTGTCATCCGACCGAATGATTCGGTGTCTCGTGGCCGGGCAATGGAAGTAGTGCGCGCTGCCCCAATGCCGGTTTAATGGTGGGCCGCCGTTGCAGACGGCGGCCCACCATTGAACCAGCATCGGGCCGGCGTCTGCAGTAAACAGGGCATCTTCCGTATTATTGTTGTCAGACAACCCCGCAGTGCGCAAGCGCCAAACCAGCTAGTTTTCCGCTTCCCGTCAGGGATATTTCCGGACCGGAAGAAGCCTTTCTCTGCAGCTGCACACACAGCGGAAACTATGAAATCCTAGAAACTGCGCGATATTTGCATCTCACACACCCATTGTAGTGTTAATGGGACTGCGAGGGGGTTTCCGCTGGATTCTGAAAGAATCATGTTGTCCCTGTCAATCACTGATTACAGCGAACACGCGAAGTAGTGGATAATTAATTATTATTATGGTAATAATGAGTGTAATTAGACTATCAGAGACCCGCTTTACATCGTTTTATATTGATTAAGTCGCGGTTTCAGTACACTGACTTCATACTGTAATCTAATGTGTGGGGCCTACACATATAGACTAATCGGCTTTGCGCGTGATTTATAATTATAAGCTTCTTAGGCCGTGTGTGTACACACGTGTATTATTAGTGTACTATCAACATAGACTCACACGCATATATCACCACACGTACACAAGCGGGTCTATAAGATGACGTCATTCACAGAGAAATGTGTGGCGAAACACGCACGACATGCGCTGCAACGCCTGGAGTAATGATGGGTTGTGGGGAGCGTTTAGTGAGATGATTGGCATTAGTTGTGGCGTGCGAGGGGGACCACCTATATTATCATACTGTTAACAGGGGGACAACCTACATTACCATGCCAAACCAACTATGTCATTTACTGACTCCCACCTCTACATCAAAACCCTGCCCTCCCCGGGGTTTCTATTTGTCACCAAGCTGTAATTATTTAAATCCAATAAATATATAGGCCTAATACTTTATTTATGTTTCAAACGAGAAATAGAAATATAAAATTTGAAATAAATATTATGCAAAGTGATTTGTACCCCTTGAACAGCACAAGCAAAAGCAATTTTATTTCATCCACAGGCTGAAAATCGTCAATGCAATCTCGTGTGAAATAGAAATTACGTAACAATTTCGTTTTCTCAAAATAAGCAATCAGATGTTATTTTTCTTTCATGCAAGATGAAAATTGCTGAGGCAATTTTCATCTTGTGTGAAAGAAAAGTAATAAAAAAATCCACAAAACTGTAAACTTAAATATATATAAAAAAAATAAGTGAAATGCGTATTTCATTTCTGATACATTCCGTTTCGGCTGGTCATGTAGAATGAGACGACGTCCACGTGCGAATTAATTGAATTCTTAAACGACCTCCGGGTCAGACAGGGTCGAACAGCTGTCCCTCGGGATGAGGACACGCGAGCAGGGCTGGCACCCCCACCGCTAGGGGGCAGGTTTAGGTTGATGGGGAGTGTCCAGGTGTCAAGTTGGGGAGGATGGCAGGGCTAAAGACCTGCTACTGGATCCACAAAGAGGTCCCAGCAGGGACACCAACACACTCAACACTCACTCTGTCCCGAATAAAATATATATTATATTTACATATTATATTTATATACTCCATGTAAAAAAAATTTGTGGATTAAGGGATGCGAAAAGTGTTCCAGAAGTTGATACATTCTGTGATTTATATGTATCACGTGATTCAACTATAATTAAAAAACGTTAATAATTTATCGTTTTATAACTATAATTTAATAATATTTCAGCAGCTCATTTCAGGACAGCAGTTAAAAAATACCCATTTAATTTATTAATATATATCAATTTACATAATTCGCTCAATCCGTCTGGCTCGGCTCAAATATTTTTATTATTTATGGTAAAATTAAAAAAATAAGACTTCTAAATATATAAAAATAATTAACATTCAAAGTCAGTGCTTGCTTTTGGGATTTTTAGCAGAATATCAAAATAGGAAAATAGGTGCGACGCTGGGCCAACATTAAAATAACATTTGATGAACATGTGGTATTTGCTGAGTGGCAATACTCGCCGCTGTGCATATCTCCCATCTTCCACCTGCACCTATCCCCCGGATCCCTGCTCGGATCCCTGCTCACGGATCCAGACTCCGCCCACTCTATTCCCCCCCCCCTCACGCCTTCCCTGCTTCCCTGTCCGCCTCACAGCTTCCCAGTGACACGGACTCCCCGGGAGGCCAGTCCCTCTCCCTAGACACCCCCCTGGCCACCATATTTCACCGTCCATTAGGCGGGGATTAACAACAGATTAACGACTCCCCCCCCCCCTCATCTCTCACGTCAGTCAGCCGTGCACGTCAGCCACGTCAACCGAGCCAACCGCAGCGTATAGCAGCATCTGATTTATGAAATATGGATTTTATCGTGTTGTTGTGGCAGAAATATAAATATTGCAGCTTGTATATAAAAAAATTAGAAATTCACCTTTTATTTTGAATATCATTCAAATAATAATATTATATTGACGCCCTTTCTTCAACGTCACCTATGCACGTCAGCGACGTCACCCGCCTATGTCAGTCAAAATCTGATCTTATGCTAACATATGGAATAATATATATTGAAGCTTCCAAGGTTTACAATTTAAAATAATTATGCCTTTAATCAGGTGAACTTAGAATATTATTAGAATATATATCGAAGAATGAAAAATATCAAATTTGAAGATGCTTACATTTATGTAAATTATATATTTCGTTCATAGTCGTACCAATTTGAATTGACATAAATTTAAATAATTTATCTTCAACTTTTAATATCACATACATAAATAAACGATATGCACGCTTTTATTCGTGTATTGCAGGAATGTTTATATGTTACAAGGAAAAATACAAAATACGGCACAAATGGTAACGGTGATTTTTGTCTGTTTTAGGGTCGCAGGGAAACCCTCGCAAGCAGCGCAGAGAGAGGACTACGTTCACCAGGGCACAGCTGGACATCCTGGAGTCCCTGTTCCAGAAGACCCGCTATCCCGACATCTTCATGAGGGAGGAGGTGGCCCTCAAAATAAACCTGCCGGAATCCAGAGTACAGGTAAATACGAATTAATACGGGGCCCTAAAAATGGATTATGTGCGAATCTCTGGACCAGTCGAAGATTATTTTCGTAGACGTTTTAACCTATATATACATAAACATAAATATAGTCTTAATCCCATCACAAAGCTTCGCGAAATTGTAATATTCAAATCATAAAAAAAAACAGATTAAAAATTATTTATTTTATTTATTTTGTCTTGACTTTCAAACAGAATTCAAACACATTAGTCAAATTAGCCACAGCAGAACAAAGGCATAGTTTTCAAACAGAAAAAAAATCGAAATAAAATTCATACATTTTTTTGATGTTTGAAGTGTATTCTTCAAATCACAGCATGCGCTGCAATAAAGAGCTTTCGAAATATTTGAAAATGCGTCCGCGCACGCGCTCTTGTGCGTTGTTGAGGGGTGGGTTTCGCGTGACGTCACAGTGGTCCCCCATCACGGCTATCAAAAGACAAATAGTTGGCGAGAAAACATTTACGTCACCCACTGACCGAGGTTTAAGAAGTCCTGGTCGCCAGCTATAGTCAAGTACATACTCCAAAACCCGTGATAGATAAAACAGGCAAACATCCTGAGCCCTGCGGCAATCACAACAAACTGTTTAAGTACCAGAAAATATTAAATAATAAATATTAAATCAGATTTTTTTTGATACTATTACTTATTTTTCTAAAACAGTGGATGCGAGGTCAATTAAAAAAAAACTGCATACATTTCTTTCGTGAGCAAAAATACTAATGTGTAAATTTGTATTAAATCTAGTGCGACTCAAAAAACATTACACAGTGGGTCAAGTTGAGTAGCTCCCCCTATCTGGGTTTATGGACTGCCCATTTGACCAGTAACTGGACAGTGGTCAAGACCAGACACCTGGCAGGTCTTAATCACGGAGTGTGAAGTGTTCCGGGTCTGTTATCAGCTACATACTGACCACAGTGACCAGAGTGACCACAGTGATAAGCTAAGATTGTTTGATATGGAATTAATAGTTAGGTTTATAGTTGAGAGGTATGTCAAGTGCTGGGGGCACGATTCTATCAAGTGCACCCAGAAACATTACATTCCAACTGTGATTATTTTTATCGGAATGCATTTTTAAATTCAATTAAAAACTATTTTAAATGAGTGAGGTGTGTCACAACACACCTCACTCATTTAAAATATTTTTAATTAAATTTAAAAATGCGAAAAATGTTGGTATTCCAATCCCAAACGAAGCACGAAAACACGGCAATTTTAGCAAATCCGATATTTATCATTTATCGACTATTTTCTGGTTGACTGATTTTTTTCGTCTCGCCTCCCCGCCCGCCTCGCGTGAGAGTGACGGCCGCCTGTTATAATGGAGTGGTCATTGCCTTGGTCACGGGCTGGACTGACCCCCACGGCCCGATAATCACCAGTAAGGGGACACAGCGACCACCCCCTGTGCACAATGAGTGAGGCCGTAACCGATAGGTGACCACACAAGCCAAGGCAATCACTCTCTGATATCCAGAGCGCCGAGAAAATATACAATTATATATGCATTCATTTTTATACAACCATGTTCAAAATACTTGTACTAAGAAAATGTTAATACATCATTTTGATAAAAAAATATTTTTTTAATTGCAAAAAAACATTCCTTTCTCATGAAAAATAAGATAAAAAAAATGATTACCACAATAGAACGGTTTTTTACGATAACTCCAAATATCAATTACCTTGTCCTGTGTCAGATTCATGACAGCATAATTGTCTCATTTTACGTCCTTATTAAAATACGTCTCTAGCGGCGCAGAATGACAGAATAAATATTTTTTTAAACCGTTATCTCGCGAATCATCAGTGCCTTCTCTTCAATTATGCATATATACTAGTGTTCTTAGATACAATAAGATAATTGAGATATCAAAAATATGTAAAACCTCATTAATTACTTTTATAATGGAATTCAATATTCTATTATAAAATTTAAACTGGCATTTAAATGAGTTTTTCAGATTTGCATTCTTATCAACCTAATTAGCAAATTGAAATTCCACAGGATATCAATGCTTTAATTCATCAGTGTAATGGATCTAGTAATGACATAAGTGGCGAAGGAAAATAGACGAGCGAGATGAGTTGAGAAACGTATACTGCTCAGATTGCTAGCCGTAGCTCCCATCCCACCAGCCAGCACCCGGGCAGGAGACACTAAATAAATCGATCACCACCGGCTGTGCACGGTGAACAGCGCGGAGATGGGGTTTTATTGCGGCACCAGCAGATGCTGGGAGGGGTAGCGATGGGTGGAGGGGTGTGGAGACATATTATTATTAGTCAGATTCTTTTTCAGCAGCTGTCGGTTCCGTTGACAAGCGCTGTCGTGCGCCATATTGCTGCGCATATATACGCCGCGGTATGGCGAGCAATTTTATAAATCCTATTTTAAATCGAGCTTGCGCTCGATTTAAAATGGGATTTATAAAAGTGCTCGCAATGCCGGATTTCTAAAATTGATGGTAAATTTGTGTGGTTAATTCACAGAAATTTCGTAGCGCGAGGAATTTGTATTGTTATAGCTGCAGCAGATTTCTGACTAGTGGCGCAACTCGAGAAGGTCGATACTTGATGAGATGCGCTTTTCGCAGTAAGGTTGTAATATAGCAGTACATTATTACGCGGCCACGTAAATACAGACTGTATAGACTGTAGGCCGAAAACCACCAGGCGAACATCTGTGGCACCCTTAAAATTGACTTGATTCAATAAATAGTCCTTTAGATTTACTTTAGAAAAATATACATGTAGCAATTCTCAATTATATACATTATACATTTTCGGGGTGGGTTCTAATAAAATTATCTCAATATTTTTTGTGACATTTATGCTAAAGCGTTGCCATGTAATGATCATCGGGCAACTTAAATTACCGCACAAGAAAAAGCTATAAAAATGCTTAAGTTTTCTAATTAATATTCACATTCAACTCCACCAATTCACATGGAAAAGAGAAATGTACATATATATTCTTTTTATTATTTCATCAACAATAGGCCTATGTGTCTTTTCCAAGCAAACTTCGACCGGCGTTGCGCGCGTTCCTATCTCTGGGAAAACAGATTGATTCACAGTTGGGGTTATGTTCCGGACACCGGCCCAATAATGGCCCGATGCTGGGCGCGCCTGTGTTATTGGAGATATCGGGTTTTTGTCGGTGGCCACTCTCTCATCCACGCACCGAGCGTGAGTGTGAGGCTGAAGGGGCCCGCTGGCCACGGGGACAGCGTTTTTCAATTAAGAGATTTTAGTGGTAAATCAATGCCCAGATCTGGTCGTCATTGGCGATATATCTCCCGAGGGCAAATACAGATGCCGGGAGTATAGAGGGGGGTGATAACAGCCGACTACCCGGACAACAAAATATGTTGAAACAATTCCGGTTTACTGTTGGACCAACGTCTGCGACGCTGGCCCAACAGTTAAACGGAATTGTTTCAACATCTCTTGTTTTGCTGGGAGGCCGCCTCAGCAAGTACGTAACCAAATACTATCTACTTTTACTCTATGTCCTATCTCAGCACACACAATACACTGATCTAATGTTAGTGGAATGGTGGGCCAGCGTCCGAAGACGGTGGGCCAGCATTGAAACAACATTGGGCATGTCTTCTGCTGGCTGGTATAGTGTTACTTTGGTAATATTGCGTCTCCTTGGTGATGGTTTATCGTCTACATATAAAATATACAAGTATAGTCTTCACCATAAAAACATTATTACATCATAAACCGAAAGCTAACAAACTGTTTTGTCTTTATAATATATTTTTAAGTATTACGAGTAAAATAGATCTATATGGATTTGAACCTGCAAAATGTGTCATTCGACAATGAATATGTTAAATTCGATCACAGCACCTCGCTCTCGCCACGCAGGCTTTATCCATTGACCACCGGTCAAGTTTCAATCATCGCGGAGACAGCATTAATAGATTATGGAGTGTCAGTGTGACACGAATTATTCTGAGAAGATTCCCGCGCTGCTGGACAGTGGTCAATTTCACAGACAAACGATAAACTCCTCCGCTCCCACCCACACTTAAACGTCCCGCTATCGAGGGAGATTTTATTCAAATTATTTCAAATATTACGTCTTGTAACTAAATCTACCCATTGAGTCCTGCGGGGACAAAATAAATTACTTTAAAATTATATGCAAAACACTCGCGTATTTTTCTGAGTGATCCTAGGCCGTAGAGGGTTAATCTGCAGTGTCCACTGTTTCTCTCCACCCCCCGCTCACGTTTGACCGCTGACCAGCGGATTAAAATTCCGCCTGAATTATAAAGACCGCTATACGTAAGACCCCCAGATTGCGTAAGGAGCTCACCACAATAACCCAACTTTGTCACAACGCTGGGCCAGCGTCACTGACGCTGGCCCAGCGTTGTGATAGCGTTGGGTTTATATATTTATGTTAGGGTCTCGCACAATGCCTCTGTCACAACCCCTGTAAGCCGGGGTAGGGTTTGTGTGTGTGTTGGGGGGAGGGGGGTAAGATCCAAGGCGTTAGGGTTCTTACATGTAGCATTGAGATGTGAAAGGTCCGCACGCCCCTGTTACGTTCTGTTAGCGACCAATATCTTTGACATTAGAATCGCCGCTGTATCGTAATTTTAAAATATTAAAATCTGCATACATTCTGAGATGAAAATATAACATCTTATATCATTAATAGTAAATATTTTCAAATTTATGTCATAAAGTGACTCAAACAGAGAGGAGAAAACAAGCCAAAAAAATAGACAGATAGGCCCGTAGGCCCTACGTTTATGATTATATTTTATTTTTTATTTATAAGAATAGCTGTCAATCTGTATTTTTAGATTTAAGTATTTTATTTTGATAGCGAAAAACATTCTTAGCATTCCGAAGGTGCTTGGCATGTCCCAGCGTGCACTGCGTAACAGTCTAAACCGATCAATTGCGCATGCGTAGTTTTAGACTGGACACGAAATAAGACGTATCACGGGAGGGGGGTGAGGGTAATTTTACAACTGACCACCCCTGAATGTGAGATTTACCAGCAGGGGGCGCTAATAATGTCATCATACACATACCACTCATGCGCATACCCAAACTCCTCAACTTCCGCTTATCGTTTTCATTCGGTTACAAAACACTTCCGGTCATTAGTGTGACCCTGGTGTTCATTCACGTGAATTCTTACACACAAATTCGTAAAAAAAATTGCCCAATTTATGTAAATTAAAGAGTGGACCTAGACTCTACCTTAGGCCACAACTAACCAATAGCGCATATTTTTGCTGATTTCTCGTTCAGTTATCAACCGATTTTCATAAAATTTTGTGGACAGTGATGTCTTAGTAATTTTATACATTTTAAAATGTAGAATCAATTTATTTATGTTTGTTTTCTTTGGTTGTTACAGGTCTGGTTCAAGAATCGCCGTGCCAAGTGTCGTCAACAACAGAAAGCGGCAGATCAAAGTAAAAACAACAACAACAACAAGGATCAGATCCAGAATAAGTCTGGCTCTCCTGGTTCGGCAGGTGGCACCACCAGTGTTCCGATGACGGCAGCGCAGCCCAAGAAGAGTAAGAGTCCCCAGCCCATCAAGGTGGAGCCTGTGAACAAGTTGGAGCTGACACCTGGTAGTGTGTCTCCTGAGCCAGCCTCCCTCTATCAACCTCTGGCCGTGGTGTCCAGTAACAGTCCTGGTGCGGCCAGTATGGGCAGTACTCATAACAGCCCGCCCATCTGGTCCCCAGCCATACCCCATCACATGCCCAGTATGGGCGACTACATGAACACGGCCAACACGGCATGCATGCAGAGGAACGCCTCAGGGTACGGCCATGGCATGCACCCCGGTAACGGGCACCAGGGAGCGAGCGGTGCCACCACAGGAGGGTACCCCGGAGTCACCAGTCCAGCCAGTCAGAACTATGGTCACTCCTCATACTACAGTAACACCACCATGGACTACTTCTCCCAGATGCCCAGCCTCACGGGAATGGCGGGCAGTATGAACCAGATGAGTACAGGTGTACCCAGCATCAGCTCGCACAGTCATAACGGCATGACGGGTACAATGAGCCACATGGGTGCAGGTACACACATGGGAGCCGCCAGTCAAATGGGGGCCTACGGTGCCCTAGCCAGTTCACAAGGGCTAGCGAGAACCCCAAACCCAGGTAGCCCAGACTGCGGACTAGACTATAAAGAGAACGGGTCGTGGCCCAAACTGCAGGTTTTGTGAGCGCCACACCACTGAACACTCTCAATCACTCAATTCTCACTCACACTCACTGACTATTGCCAAGTTACGTTATTAATGAACTGAAAACAGCACTCGTTTGACTCTGCCGAGCCAAATTATAGTGTCATTATTATTATAATTATTATTATTATCAAGGTGTACATAGGTGTTTATAACTGATGAGCCCCCTCTGGTGAGTGGCCGGAACATCACCCACAACTTTCTGCTGCAAAATACCCCTGCTGCCGAGATGGTGTCTGCATTATCTGAACTTTTCCCTGCAAGCACAAGATTTTCACCCAATGTTGTTTCAATTGTGGGAAACCGTCGAAGACGGTGGCCCACCATTGAAACAACATTGGTTTAACGTTCTCGTTTTGCCGGGTTCTTGACCACTGGTCTACCATGACCACTGTAATACTGTATATAGGGGTCACGAGAGACAATGCTCAACACGATGTATAAATATAGTGCCCGTTTTGATATTATTTCTCGGTGACCACACATACTCACGCGAAATCTCATTTTGTTCACCGTTAACATTATTATTGCCTGACTTAAAATATCTCATTTTTATTTCTTGTCAACGATTTCTATATTATTAAAAATGATGATGTTCTCTCCATAAGCGCCGTACGAGTATTTTGTTCTTTGGTATGATAATGATATTTTTGCGACCCTTCAACTCATTGGGGCAATAACCATTATTATTATTTCATAAGAATATTCTTATTTGCACATTCCATATTATACTTGTTAACATATCATCTCAACGAATATACATGTACAAGCAGATTCAACGACATTGTGTTTTTTTAATTGTGTTTTTATAACCGATTGTATTAAGATTATATCAGCCGTTTTTTCGAGCCGACAACAATCAATACTTAAATTTGTTAAGTACCCGCGAAAGATCTCAGCCGTATAGGGAATCTCAAAAATACTAAATATAACTAATGAGGATATCGTACAGAAAATGTCACGCAGTGAGCACGAGACATTAAACCAACGTTGGGTTGATGTTGGGCCAGCGTCGTAGACGATGGGCCAACATCAACCCAACATTGGTTCAATGACTCGTGTTTCCTGGGATGTATATATATAAACCCGAATTAATTTGCATTGACTCAAACGTTTGAGTCAGCAATTATAGACAATTATTATCATATATAGTCAACGAAGGATTTTCAACGCTGTTCCAATGTTCAGCCGGTGTTACTGACATTGTGCCAACATTGGAACACAATCGGGTCCTTCCTGGTTGAGATGCGTGGTTAATAATAATATTAACTATAAATTAATAAAATAACGTGATTTAACTAAAAAAGCAATCAAGAGAGAGACGATATTTATTCTATCAACAGAATATCTACCCTACAGTGGTTTGATATTGGGTGAACGTCTACGGTGTTGGTTCAATGTTGGTCCACTGTCTGTGACGCTGGCCCAATATCTAACTAACATTGGCTAAACGTTTGTGTTTTCTGGGATATAATCACTTTTAGACTGCCCTTCAATGCCAAAAGGAAGTATCTGCTTACGCTACAAGTAAGCAGATGCTGTCTTTTGGCTTTGCTGGGCAGTGTACTCATCACACTCACGGCCGGTCCATGACTCAGAACGTGACAGGATTCAGGATTTGTGTATTGTACAAATCCATATAATGGGAAGGCTGCGTGGCCCGAATGCGTGTTCTGTATTGTAAACAATGGTTGTAGCTATGCGCCAAAGCAGAATACCGTATCAAAAGCCTTCAACGTATCAACGTACACCAAGGTCAAGCATATAATAAAGGTCGTCACAAAGCAAAATAAATCACACTCTGCTATAGTTTTGATCTACCTGTTGATATAGATAAAAAAAGACCTATACCTTCATCAGCAATACTAATTTTTATTAGGGAAATAAATGAAATAAAATGAATGGGGTTTTAGGCCACCTTAATTGTGCACATATAGGCTAAACTGGACCAGGATAACCTCCTGAGGATAAACAGGAAAATATTTATTTATTTATTCGCCATACACAGTACATGTACATAAGAATACAGTAAAGTTCATTAACAAATAGTACAATATGGCAGGTTATCTGAGAACAGGCAATATACCTATACAAGCTCAGAAACCATCGTAATAAAATTGAAATTATGTTAAAAAGTAATACAATTAATAAAAAGAGCGTTTTAACGTGGAGAACCACGATTACACACACAAGAGTGAGACCTACATGCCCCTGACCAGGTACATACATTATCTGTTTCGAAATCTGTAAGAAGGTTGTCATAATGCATTACAAGTTCACGTTTAAAAGAATATATAGAATCGGCGTCCCTCAATTGCCACATTGGAACAACTCTATTAAAGAAACTTCATTTGAAACACTCTGTTCTAACAACTTTTATACGTAGAACACGGCCCGCATTGCCAGATCTCAGAGATGAGTTTGAAATTATATAAATAGATCTGTAATTAAAAATATATAAATAGATCTGTAATTAAAAATATATGTGTTGGAAAAGTTGTCATGCGGTAGGCCTATAGCATTCTGTGTTGACGCGGAGTATGTAGTCTGCAGAATTTTCCATGATACTAAAAATATTTTCTAGGACAAAAACTCGTGTAGTAAAGTATACAGTAACATAACGGCAATGCATTGTATGTACAAGAAAATATGTGTGATGAAATAATTAATTAGAGTTGTAGTTACTGAAATAATTAAAATATTCGTGATCTCATTTACACGGAGACAAAGTATTTATTATGCTCGCCAAGGCAATATATTGTGGTGATTGTTAAATAGTTTTCAATTTGAAAAAACCCTTCTAATGCAGAAAATTGAATACTTTATCACAAGTTTGCTAGTTTGAATACATAGTTTTGCCCAATTTAACTACACAGTTAATAATGGATGGTCTCACAGCAGGCAACAGATGTTGTCCCGCTCTTGATTTAATGTTGGCCCATCGTTTACGAAGCCGGCCCGACATCAAACCAGTGTCGCGTGTTTGCTGGGGTCATGTCATTTGAACATATACATAGGCTTTATTTTTCACATCAGTATAATATTATATAATACAAAAACAGAAGTCAATAGGCCCATTCGAGCGGCTGTTTCGACGTTTTTTCGTTTTGGTATTATCCTACTCGATTGGCTATGTGATTTTTTTCCGTCGTCGACGAAACGAGACGGAAAAAATCGCCGTCAATTTTTTGTTGAATAACCTCTGTCTGACCTTTGACCTCACATCTGTCTGACCTTTGACCTCACATCAATTTCGACAAAAAAACGTCGATGACGAAAACAGCCACTCGAATGGGCCTAATGTTATATCAATACTTAGCCAACGTCTTAGACAGTAGCTAAGCATTGAACCAACGTTTAGTAAATGCTCAGCGTCTGCTGGGGTGTATTTGTTTTAAAATTCAAATATCATCGAATAATAGAAATATCAACTGAAACATTATAATATATAATCTAAACCTTGTGAAACAACGCAAATTTCACTCTGCAATTAACGTTTTTTAAATTTACAGTCCAAGTATTATTTTTTATCTCCCCTCTTTTTCGGGATTAGAAAAAAATAGTTACAAAATTGCTACATATGATAAATCATTATTTACCTTAAAATAAGTTATCGGAGTAACTTAAGTATCTTATCGAAAATAGATAGAAAAAAATGTTTAATTTCCATCCCGAATTTACAATTAAATTTACATTGAGAGAGCTTTTAAGAACGTTTATAATTATTATAACATGTGAATAACAAAAATATATTTTTTATGTAAAATAAAATATGTAATTAGGGGGCCACCATTCAATTTCGAGGGGGAGGGGGGCTTTGAAATAAATAATTTATTTCAAGAACTTTTCTATATGAACATGTAATAGAATATGAAATTTTCAGCGCGCCGCCGAGCCCGGTTGAAATAAATAATTTGCCCGCGACAAAAACTCCATCCCCCCCCCCCCCTGGATATCGAATGGTGACCCCCTTATGATGTTTTTATAGACCGTCTTAGCTTTCTATTTTGCGGATCATAATATTATATGAAGGAGGCGATATTTGTAAGAGGTGCAATGTCGAATATGGTGTCTCAGACTGTCACGTGTTCAAATAATGTACTGGGAAAAATATACATGTTCACATTATTTTGTCATTGTTAAATGCAACATAGCGTTACCTTCATATCAAAGGGTCGTATCAGCCCCTTTGTATAGGGGCAGATACGTGCCTTTAATAACAAGGTATCGTTATATACTGCTGTATGGTACACGATACAATACGTTTCACTGTACAGGTCAGGTATACACATGTACACAAAAATGATGCATTTTATGCAAGAACAAAAACACTTGTCCAATATTTATCTTCACTATTACTGGTGTTTCAACAAATTACGTATTATAAAATAACAAAGTGTTTGATTTAGACTGATATACAAGAGTAATGATATATTGTGGCTATGGCGTCACATGACTAAATAGGGTCATGAACTCGTGACCTCATTTTCCTCATTTTACACCTCAATCAACGTTTGTTTGTCTCTTTT